>PVKA01006148.1:0-85478 GCA_004027165.1 Ctenomys sociabilis | reverse complement strand
AGCCATTTACAGCTCAGCTTAATATTATGGCCCCACGATGTATACTTCATTTTTATACTTTTCTGCTGGATGGTTAAGACCTAGATAGATCAAGACTTATATACCAACACATGAACTTTATATTTCCTGTGTGGTCAGTGAAGTCCTCTCAGGGTTTATCTTGTAGTCCTGTACATTATTCTGTAGTTCCTTTGTCTGTGTCATCCATGTGGATGAGTCATGGCCAATGCTTGACCAGTTTGCTCTCTGTGAGAGCCTGAGAGAAAGTTTTCTCTCCATGTGACTCTCCCCAGGCACACTATAGAACTTCAGTCTCTTTCCTCTGTGGCTCCATAATCTCCTTGTTCAGAAAATTTGGAGCTCAACTGAGTTTCATGATGTTGCGGTACAGGTTCTGTGTTGGATTGTGGTGTTGAGTTCAAGCACCTAAGTTAGTTGAATGACAATGGAGTGCCCACCTTTGACAGATGTAGACAAAGGAAGGGGTGTAGAAAGAAAAAATCATGATGTGTGTGTATAGACAGTACAGTTGGGATAGATAACGCTGTGCTTCTACATAATTCTATGAGAGGCAAGATCTGCACTAATGGTGGTTGGACAAGATATTATGTCGGCTTCTAGTACTACGGTCATCCACTAGGAAAATAATTATTGAATTTTTGATATAATTCAGGTATAAAAAATAAGATAAGTAAGCAGCTACACTCTTAATTCACTGATAAGAGATATCTGCTAAAATAATATCTGTAAATATAATATCAAGTATGCACCTTGTACAATACCAAAACATTATGAAAACAGTTTGCAATGTATTAATTTATCGAATCTGTATTGTTAAGGTATCTTGAAACTGTCTGATTGACATTTGTAGTTCAATAAAATAAAAAAAAATAAAAAATAAATAAAAAAATAAAATAATGAGCTAAACAGGTAGGTAAAGAGATTACAAAACAAGCAATGATCATGGAAAAAAATAAAAAAGAAAAAAGAAGTGGCAATTTCTGGTTTAGACACACTGGATTTGAAGTTCATCAATAGAGACATCTGGGAAATGCCACAAGGGGCCTCTGATGTCACTCTCCCAGCTGTCACTGTTCACAGGGCTGACTCTCCAAACCACAGGAGTTTAATAGATGCATGTCTCCTCCGTAAAATCCACCTCTCCCTCCTCAGAGATGAAATGCCCCCTGTCTGAGGATTCCATTATTTCTTCCAGCTTGTAGAAAGGTCCTGTAATAGGAGAGTTGGGTTATAGTTTCAAGAACTGCATGAGACGAGGAGTTTAGGAGCACCACCATTCTGCTCCCTGGGAAGATGCTCTTTTGTATGGGTCACCTCAACGTGTCTCTTTTCCATCTGTCCCTGCAGATGGTGAGTGCTGACTACATCCCTTCATATAGAAATAGCATTTCACAAGGCCATGGGTGACTTCACAAAACAGATACAGTAGGGAAAGTCTGGCTCTGGTTGAAATTGTATTTGTAATCAAAAGATTGTAATCAAATGTCACCAACCTATCATCACAGGACAGCCTCCATATATACTGACCTGTTGGCCAGTTCAGATTATTCCTAGCACTCAAATTATTTATGAAACAGTCCCTATTATGATGGCTTCTTAACCTTTGTTACATTACTTTCTACTATGGTTGAAATGTTGCTCGTCCCTCAGGAATTCAAGTGTTAAAAAATTGGTCATCAGTGGGGTGATGTTGGGAGGTAGAGGAGAATCTTTTTATTTTTAAATTTTAAAAATTATTTTACTTGTTTATCGACTTGGTGCAGGGTCTTGCTACACAGCTTAGACTCAGTGATCCTCATATCTCAGCTTCCCCAGTACTGAGATTAGAAAACATGCACCACCATGCCTGGCTTTGGTGGCCAGCATGGTGCACTCAGGTTCTGCGGCCACAAGGCATGTGGGATGGGGCCTTGAATCCTGACTTTGCACTTGACAAGTAGGAGTTTACATTGCTGAGTTACATCTCCAGCCTGGTGTTGTGGAACCTTTAAGAAATGAGACCTGGTGAGCCATCTAGAATGAGTATTAGGAGGGAATGAGAGTTTTTCTGGGGACTCTTGAGATGGTATTCTTGAGAGGCTTTTTAAAAAAGAAGAACCCCAGAAATCCTGCAGGACTTTGGCTTCCTGTCTGGTGAGGCGCTCTCTTCACACAGGCTCCATCACTGTGATGCCATCTGCTGTGAGGTTCTCATTAGAACTGGACTGATTCTGGCACCATGCCCTTGCACCTCCAGAACTGTGATCTCCACAAGCTTTTTTATTTATAAAGGTTATCCAGCATCACGTATTTTGTTTCATAAATGAAAAATGAATATGCTGTGCCTTAGCCTCTTTCTTTATCACTGGGACAAAATACCTGATACTTGTAATTTAAAGGAAGAGAGGATTGTTTGGACTCCTGTTCTACAAGTTGAGTCCTTGTGTCCTGGTGGTCTGGGTGTAGGAGAATTGCTTACCTTATGGTAGACAGGAGGCAGATAGTGAAGGGCAAAGTCAGGAAGGGAGACACATCCTTCAAGGTCACCCTACCCCATAAACTACCTCTTCCATGCAGAGCCACCATCCAACATCAAGCCTGTGATAGTGGCTCCAATAATTCAATCACTTTTGCAAGCCCTGCCTCTAAGTACCTGAGGCTTTGGGAGGACATCCAGATAGGAACCATAACATGCCATCTTTGTGCTGTTCTCCCAGCTCTGACTGCCCTTTCTAGTGTACCCCAACAGGCCTTGTCCTCTACAGCCCTCAAAATCCAGGTCAGTCATTTTTCCTGGGGTGCTCCCAGTCCAACAGGCTGGATTTGGATCACTTTGTCCAGAGCCCCTACACATTCTTGGCACAGAGCTTTTCCATTTATGATTCTGTATCTCCTGCACAAGTCTGAGCTCCTCGATAGCCAGGCATGATCTCTGTACCTTCCATCTTCCTGCCTCCCACTAGGCTGGTCACTAGTGAGTGGTACTTGTCACTGGATTGAATCATTCCTCACTGCAGAAAATCCTTCCATTTATTCCTGACAGTGCCAAGGACCACTGCTATCACTGAGACCTAGAATGTACCCAAAGACTCATGTGTTGAAACTATGGTCTTCATTGGGTGAAACTGTTGAGAAGTGGCAGAAACTTGAGGAAGTGGGTCTTAGTTGGAGGGAGGAGGTTAGTGGAGCCATGGCTCTGAAGGGTGGCATCCTGGGATCCTGACCCCTTCCTCCTGCTCCTCGGCCACTTTGTCTCTCTCTTGTTCCTGGCCACGAAGACATGAGCAGCTTTGCTCATGTGCCACCCACCGAGATGCTCGGCCTTGACACACTCTCAAAACAATGGGCTCATAGGACTTTGGACTCAAACCTCTGAAACTTTGAGGTGAAATAAATCTCTAATTCTTTTTTTTTTTAGTTTTTCTTTTTCTTTTCTTTTCTTTTCTTTTTTTTTTTTTTTTTACACAGGGTCTCACTATGTAGCCCACATTCATAGTGATCCTCCTGCTTTCTGCCTCCCTAGTGCTGGGATTACAGGTGCGCACCACCACGCCCAGACTCCAATCGCCGGCTCAGCGCACCCGAAGGCGGGGCCCGCACAGCAAGCAGAAGTAGGGATCGAACCCTGGCCGCTGCGCTTATCTAAGCAAGCGCTTAGTCCGCTGAGCTATACCGCCAGCCCTTAAATCTCTAATTCTCCTAACTTCTTTATCTCATATACTTTGTTACTGTGATAGAAAAATAATGATTATAACCATCACTCAGAACAAAGGTCTGGTGGTCCTCTTTTGTTCTTTGCTCCACCTCCACTGTGCAACTTGCATTCCATCTTCACAAGCCCTTTCATTTTTCCATTATATTATTCCAGTGGCTGCAACTCCCTGCCTGCAAATTATCATCCTACTAGTAACAAAAGCACCATCTACAAATTGCTTTATAGGCCATCAAGCATCAGCATGTGTCATGATTATATGCATGCTCATAAATTCTTGGTAGATTCACAGTCCAGACACCATCTCCTACATTTTATGCATGAAAAACATGAGGCTCAGTAAATTATTCCAGAAAGATATAAAGTGGTAGAGCTTAGACTAGAACTCAAAACATATAATTCTCAGGCTTGTGTTCTTTGCATTTCACCTCCGTTAAAGAGTCTTTTCTAAGAGTTAATTGTGGATGTTTTACTCTGAAAGAGTAAACATCTCAATCACCTCCCCCAGCTTGGGGCTTTATAATACAAATTCAATAAGTCATTCCTGAATTAATAAGTAAGGTCCTCTTTCACCATGGCCTATGTTTTCTCACCTGTAAGTGAATATATTTAGGTCAGATGGTTGTTGACAACTTTTCCAGATTCCCTTTTTCTTACTACAGGTTTCTAGCCCCTATCTCAGTAATCAGGAAGCACTGGGCTCCACGCAAGATGGAATATGAGAATATGAGCTGCACTTGATGGAACAGAAGTAGCAATAACAAAACAAAAAAGAATTGAGGTCATTTATGAGAAGAATAATACAATCACACACTCCTTAATGCTAGAAATAATATAGGCCTCTGAGACTTGTTAACGGCCCTGCTTCCTGATGTCTTTGCCTTCCATCGTCATTCATTCCTATTTTGCCTGCAGTTCTTTTTGTGTGTGTGTGTGTGCAGAAATGTGATTTAGTGGGTGGTTTTCTCCACAACTCTGTGTCACTAAAACATTCATTTCCTTCTCTGCTTTTAAAGTTTATGTTCCTTTGTGCACAATAGGCTGCACACTACCGCTATCCTCCAAAGTCACATGCAACAGAGAAACTCCTAAAATCTCCCCCAGGTCTGGAGAAAGAGGCTGGCAGTTTCCGATGAAACATGTGTGCTACTAAACTGTTTTTAAGAATCCCTCAAGAAAATTCAGCTACATGCAAGGTGAGCTGCGGAATGATTGTGATAATAACGCAGGAAGTAAGCACTACTTGTATTTACTTTGAACTTAATGATATATCACACTTCAGAATTGCCATAGCCAGGCTTGGAACTCAAGGCAGCACTGATTCAGCCTACATTTGCCACTGTGTTCTCTCTTCTAAGCAGCCTTCAGTTAGGTCAGTGTTAGGGGGAATTTGGAAGGATTCAAAGTATCTCTTCACTTCTGGTTCATTAATTCACTTACTTATTCATCAATTTACCCAAGAATTCTTCATTGAGCAGCAACTATGTGCCGTGCCTTACATGTAGTACCGGGCTAGACCCTGGTCTACATAGCTCACTGTCTACTGATGGGTGACAAAAGATTAAAAGGCAAATGCACAAATTACACAGACAAATTCAGGGAAATTATCTGTTTGCTGAAGAAAAAATAAGACAATATATTACAGATGATAAGAGCATGATGAAGAGGAAAGCAGGAGCTGTCATAGACAAGGGTCGGACGCATTAGCTTCGAGGCCAACTGCCAAGTATCTGGGGGAGGAAGCTGTAAAGCAAGCAAGCTGCAAACCTGCAACCATGGAGAGGCCCAGGAAGAGAAATAAAACAATGTAATTGGGAAACAGTTCATGGAGGTACAAGAAAAGAAGATGAGTTTTGAGAGGTAGTCAGGGCTAGATCTGCTGGGTCTTGCAGGCCCCCATAAGTAAGTTTGAATTTTAGCCAAAATGTAATAGGAAACTTTTAGAGGATTTTAAGCAAGGGAGTGACATGATCTGATTTATGTTTTCAGAAGCACATTCTGCATAAGAAATGGAGAATGAATAAAAGGGTAGATGAGCAGAATATACTTTCTGGGAACCTGGAGATTGTGATAAATGTTAGACTTCAATACTTCACTCAGCAAATGGACAAAAGTGGCATTCCTGCTTTGTCTTCCTACATGTGTCTCGCAGAGCATGGAGTAGACATCAGCTCATTGAGTAATCCTCTCCACACACATTCCAAATTTCCTCTCCCGAGGTTATTCAGCTCCATTCATCCCAAGGCTCCATTAGGAACTTCCCATTTGACAATTGCCATAGAACAAACATCTCCTTCCTCTTTGTTTTATTCAAAATATAGTCATAGAAACAAATCAGAACAACAAGGGGACTGAAAGGTTAAATGCTATGAAATACTCCTGATTGAGTGTAAACAAGTTTTGGCTTTATCAATGGGAGTGATGCCTGAGTTGCAGGTGGCATTCAGCAGACATCCGGCCTAATCAGGACTTCCTGCTGAAGCCGGATGGTCATGAGTCAACAGTGCTCTGGTTAATACTGCCTGCCTATTTTTCTTCTGCCTCTGCACTTCCTTGTCTTTGAAACAGTCATCTGGTATGAACCCACACATTTACAATGTTTTGTCTTCCTCTTTCACCCTGTTAGTATGCAGAGCTTGTCCAATTTTGATGCCCATCTGAATTACTGATGTTGGGCATGACATGAAGAGCCGTAGAATTCCTCCAGAGACAAGGAATGTGGTTTATTTAGGTCTTCAAAACAGTACCTCAGCAGTATATTTCTTTCTTATTTCTCCTGACCATGTTCCTTCCCATACAGTACCAAAATGAGGGGCTATGTTAACAGAAGAGGAAAGCTTTAAGAGAGCCTGGTGAAAGACATCTTTTTATTCTCACTTTCAGCTCATGTAAAAAACTATCAGGGGCTAGGTGAAGATGCTGCTCCAGGTCTTCTAGGTCCAGCCAACTGTCAGGACCAACATGACCTTTCTAAGTCCCTGAAACCTAGGCCAAGCCTATGTGCTTCCTCCATGAGTCAGAAATATCAAGGCTTTACAGTTGCCCACAGAGAATGCGGGCATCCGTTAACCAAGGTCACTGCAGTGAAATTAAGAAACTATAGTAAAAATATGAAACTAAAACTGCTCTTGTGTCGTTGCTCTTCCTTTGTTAACCTGTCATACAGCAGCCCAGTCCATCCTCTTTTCTGGGCCTTCTCTGATTTTGTATCCAGAGTGTTTGCTTTGCTTGTGGTTTTCTCTGTTTGGTTGATGAAAAATCCTCTTCCAGTATGACACACAAGTATAAAAGCATACTGTGCCTTTCTCGATGCCATAAGGACACTCACCAGTCACAAAGGAGTCCTGTGTCCCTTTAGAATTCAGCAGGTGATTAAGATATGTTTGCTATAAGAAAATGAAAGGGATGAAGAAAATGGGAGGGACAAGAGTGCCTCATCCTTTCTTTTCTGTGAGGCATGCTCAGCTAGGCTGGGTCTCTGTAACCAAATCTCTTGTCCATACCTAGAAAACACTGAGTTTCATAATTGCTCCAGGTCTTGCCTGTTAGGGCCTGCACTACCATGACTAGTGGAACAGGGGGTGGGCCTGATAGAAACTTAGGCCTCCCTGAGGAATAGAAGTATGGAGAAAGTGATTCCATTTTGGGCATTGAGATGAAATTGTGTCCAGGGGATGCTGTGTGGTGGACAGAGATGAAGCTATCAGGATGCCTGTCTAATGTATGCCAAGTGGAATGTGGTCAACATCCAGAGAGAAAGAGGATCTCTGACTCTCCGCTGAGCAGGCATAGGAGCAGAACTCAGAGAAAGAGGTGGGACCCAAAAGTCAAGGAGAGTGACACATGCACAAAGCACAGACCTGGATAGAGGCCTCAGGGGTCTATTAAAAATATTCTTATTCCTGTCCTGTGGCTGAATCCATCCTGCCATCCTTTTCATCTCAGACCAGGACACAGCCTACAGCGGGGAGGTCCTGCCCTTACTAGAGACTGACAAAGAGATTCAAAATCCAGTAGGATCTTCCAGGCCAGGTCGACTCTTCATCTCAGAATGACCGAAGTTGTGAGTCTGTAGGTCTTTGTCAGTCTCCATGAGTGTTAACTTATTCAGTTCTTAGATATCTCTGCAGAAAGGTCAGTGGCTAGATGAATAATCAGGGCTGAGCTAATGCCTCAGCCCTGGCCATCGATCCACAAAACTCAATTTTCACAAATGTCTCTCTGTCTTATCCAGATATGCTTCAGACCATGGAGCAGAGGATGCTCCATGGTGAAATTCATGAATAATTCACTTAAATTTTGAGGTGCTCAGCATATGGGGTAAAGAAGACTGTAAACAAACACTGGCCTCCTGGTGCCAAAACATCCCATTAGGGTGCTGCTTAGGGGAAATATATAAATACGAGGTAGAGAGCCCAGGGTTTCTCACCCCAGTCCATAGATCAAAGGTTCTCAGGCTGCAGAAGGTGTCAGAATCACATGCCAACTGCAGATTCTGAGTCCTGGCCCCAGAGAGTCTGATTCTACAGATGTCCCTCAAGGAATCTCCTCAAGACCAAGCTCCCCAATGAATCTAGCTATGTAGGAGGACATCTGCAGGTGCAGTTTATGGACTGAAACCATGAACTCATTAGAGAACTCACGAGAAATGCAGAATTCCAGGCTTTAGCTCAAACTTACAAGGTCAGAGACTGCATGTTACACAATTTCTAGTAATTTTTATATACATTATTGTGTGAGAATTGGTTGCTTAGGCCACATTGATCCCTTCAGGATTTTGACTCTTGATTTTCTTGGAGTCTGATTATGACTCTATGTCCTTTGCCTCTGCATCCATGAAAGACGCTCTGTACTCCAAGAGGACTACAACCATTCTCTTGGGCCATGCAATATCATAGGAATACATGCATACACACATACACATGTGAACAATGTAGGTGTTGTGGTAGGACCACCCCTGCAGAATGGAGAACAGAGCAAAACTAATCCAAAGGCAAGAGAGTCAGAACTGAGAAGAAAATACAGAGGCTGCTGTTTACACATTTCAACACAGAGAACAGCAATCACTAATTTGAACATTTGTTGAACATGTAATATGAGCCAAGCCCTGGAGGGATGACAACTGCCATTCACTTAATGTGTTTTCATTGATAAAATATGTTTACTCTATTCTTCACTGGACTGAACATGCAGTACAGAAACAAGCCATCCACACAGAAAGCATGATTCCCATTTTGCAATAGATGACTGAGGCTCAAAGAAGTTAAGTAACCTCCCCAAGCTTAAGAAACAGTACTTGAGCTGGTATCCTCATTCTTCAGGCTTTCTCCCTTTTTGCTTAATGTGATAAGTTGGCTTCAGGTACACACATGACGGTTTGATTATCACACCTGGAGTTATTGTCCATGATTTCCACAATGACGGTTGTCCATTGTGGAAAAGTGTGGTGGTTGTTTTCCACTGGATTTCCCCAGGATGGAGTCACTCCAAAAGTGATCCTGAGCAAACCCATGCTCTTAGCAGAAAGAGTCACAAAGATGTGAACGCAATCCAAGTGTCACTGGACAGATAAGCAAAATATGGTATATCTATGCAATTGAATATTATTCAACCTTGAAAAGGAAAGAAATTCTAGCATACGATGTGGATTTACATTCAAAATATGATGATAAGTGCAAAAGAAAGACAGACACATGAGTCCACTTAAATAGGAGGCACCTAGAGGAATCAAAGTTATGGAATGAGAAAGTAGAACGGTAGTGATGGGGAATGGGAGCAGGAAGAATTGAGAGTTATTATTTAATTCAGAGAGAGTATGTTTTTCAAGATGAAAAGATTCTAGAGATTTATGGTGCTGTTCTTTGCAAAACATTAGGAATGTATTTAATGCCATTGTTGTATGTGTTTCAAATTGTTAATAAGGTACATTTTATATGCATGTGTTTACCAAATGTAAACATGTATCAGAGGGTCATAAAAAGTGACCCTAAACAACTTCTTAGGCTGGATCTTGAAACTGGAAATTATGATGGAGCCACCAATCATGGATGGGATGATTGCCCATACTCAAATCCCAAATTTAAATACTGGGCAGGGCTAGGTAAAACATGTCTCCTAGGAAGTATTAACTTTTTATCACTCATTGTTGGCAATTTTTACACTTAGAAGAACTATAAAGTGCTTGTCAACATACAAATAAAATTAAGGGACTGAATGAATCAATTAAGCATGGATGCACTTGGTTCATGAGAACAAGAATGTGAAAGTCAATGACTTTTGGTCCCAGGCCGACGGGTCCCATGGGCCTGGGAATGCATAATAGGAAGCTGGATGGTGGGGTGGAAGAATCTGTTGGTGCTCGCTTTTTTCCAAGTTCTTTCTCACCACCATGGGCCAGGGGATCTACCAGTTCTCATTCTGTCCTCCAATCTTCACCCTTGATGCAGCTTCTAATTCTCCCTACAAATACAGCTAGTGATGGAATCTTCATATAGACTCAGAAACCATAACAGTGGCCATGCACAATGTGTCACAGATTACAGGGTCTCTCCATGTGCCACCCAGTCCTCAAATGTGTGTACTTTGGTGGGATGACTAGACCCATCACTTAGCAGATTAGGACAGAGAGATTCAAAGCAGCAAAGCTATCGGTCAAAGAATAACCAGAGGATTGATTCCCATCTGGACTCTAAACTCCTAACCCCAATCTGTGTATTTGGGGTGCCATGGTCTCAGTCACTTGTGAAAAGAGTGAGTCCTCAATGGGCACAGCTGGCATGCTTTTCCTATCATCAGCAGCCTTAGCTGCTGCCTCAATGCCTCTGTCTGATGAACATGCATTGCAATGCCACTCTCATAAAAGGATTGTTGTTAGGAAGAGTTAATTAATGAATATGAGGTCTCTGGAAGGCCCAACTGCGATATAAATGCCCATGCTGTCAGCTTTGCCTAGCTGTTGCTGAATGAAAAGGACCATAGGCCCCATTGTCCTTGGATAATAGCTTTGATTTTGTGCAGGGCAGGAGGAAAGAAACTGTCTGGGGATAAACAATGCTGGGCTGTTCACATAGCAAGGAGGGGGGAGGAGGAAGAAGAGGGCTCAGGCTTGTGTTTTCCCACAGCATCTCTGTGCCTTTGCTCCTGAACTTATCCTCATGCCACCCCATCAGACACGCATGCATATACATTCTTACTGCATCCTGCTCTAGCCCTAGAAAAGATATCTTGGGCTGGCGAGCTAGCTCAGTGGACTAACATGCCAGCTTAGGCAAGCTCAGGGACTATAGTTCAATCACTAATACCACATGCCATGCCTGCCCTGTTCCCAGGGTGGGCTAAACTGGCCAGAGTCTGGGGTGTAGTGGCAGATACCTGAAATCCCAGCACTGGGGAGACTGAAAGCAGGAGGATCACCATGAGTCTGAGCTGCACAGTGAGACCCTGCAACAAGTAAATACACTAAAAAGAAAAGATATCTCATAGTAGCCTCTTGCAAAAAGAGTAAATATGACTCCAATTTAGCAGCAAGTATGCATCTGAAATGAATTTCTATCCTGGAAGCATATTTGCAGTGACCAGATCATATCTTGTGGATGCCCCATGGTAACTAAAGCAGTTGGTGGGAAATGCCAGGGTTTAGTCTGACATTCAGTTTTCTACCGCTGCAAAAATGTGTCAGTCAGTTTGGGCTGCTATAATAAAATACCTTAGACTCAGTGCTTTTAAACAATAGATGTTTAATTTTTACAGAATGTTTGAGATCAAGGTACCAATATAGTGAGGCCCCTCTTCCTGGCTTGCTCATGCTCATAAGACTTTTCCTTTGTGTATGCGTGCAGTGCAAGAGAACTCTGATATCTTCTCTTCTTCTTCAAAGGAGACTAATCCCATCATACAGATCCTATTCTCATGACTTCATGTAAATCTAATTCTTCCCAAAGGCCCCATCTCCAAATGCCACCACTCTGCAGCTTAGAGATTCAACATATTATAAATTTGGAGGAATATAAACATTCAGTCCATAAAAACAAACATTCAAAAACAACACAGTGGTGCTCAAAAGCTTTGAGCATAACAAATTAGGTTAGAGTCCAGTGTAGATAATGATCTGCTCAGAGTATCTGGGTATCAATGGAGAACAGTGGAACAGTTAAGAATAATTTGGAAGTCTTGGAGAGCTCAGTGAAATAAGCGCTTCCCTGGAAGTCTGAGTGCTAGAAGAGTTCGATCTGGAAGAATTCACTTCTAGTAGGTTTCTTTCATTTTCATGCCTTATTTCTGGGTTTGCATGGCTTTGCTACGTGACCCAGGCTTTTTACTGTATAAGGGGTGAGTTCTGAGAAGCACATTTCTGGGGGAACAAGGTACCTGAGATGTCACAGAAGCCTGAATTTGTCAAAGAGAAGGAGCCATCACAGCCTACCCATATGAAACAAAAGGCATAAAGACTATTTCTCAAAGAGAATCCTACCCCAAAGATGGAGCCATATTTGAGACCACCATTGGGGAGGGCTATAGGATTTGGTGTAGGCTGAGGGTTGTAGTTTGAGTCCTGTATTTTCTCAGAGGCCCATGTGTTAACTACAGAGCCAGGGTGGCACTGTTGGAAGGTGGCAGGACCTCTAGAAACAGGGCTTGTGCAAGGGCTTTCAGTAATGAGGGGTGCTCTTGAAGGGGACTGTGGAACCCTGGCCATCTGCTCTCCTCCTTTTCTGCTCCCTGACTAGGAAGCAGTGTTTTTGTTTCTGTTTTCCACCACACATCCCCACCAAATGGCTGCCTCAGTGCAGTCCCAAGACAATAGGTGCCATCAATCATGGACTGGACTCTCTAGAACTGTGAGCCACAGCACCTTCTTTGTGTTTCTAAGCTAATTATCCCAGGTCTTTGTTATGACGATGGAAAACTCATACTTCCATTTAGGTATGACAACCCCCAATATTCACCCTTCTGTCACCATGGAGGAGATAAATGAGACAATTCTACTACCTTGACTTTTGTCATTTTCATTCTCTTGAAGCATAAGAATAAGGAGTTTAGGGTGTCAAAGCTTTTAGAATATTTAGAAACCTAGGGTCCTTGTCCTTATTTCTCAGGATACTGAGACCAACTGAGGTCACATGATATCTGCAATGTCACATAACTGCTAAGATACACAGCCAGTACTCAAAAAATTATCGCCGGATTCCAAATCCTGTGTTTACCATTTGCTACCCCTGCTACTATAGGAGCTGTAGCTGTCTGGTTCTTTCTATCAAGATAACAAATCCATTTTGAATGCTGAGTAACTAGTCACAAAGCAGAAACTTTGAGCCCTTCCTTTTAGGGGGACGAGAAAGGAGCAAGGGTGGCTAGAGGGCACCAACCAACCATGGAGGCTGTGAGCTGGCAGGCTAAGGCACACAGGTCAGCCAGCCTCCAGGCCCTTAACCCCCTCAGGGTGGGTCTGTGATGGGCAATTGGATAAACACATTCAGAGCAGGATGCGCATGCAGCCAAGTGTGTGCACATTTTTAAATATACATTTCACATCCATATGCAGATCCCAGTGACATGTGACAAATATGCAATGGCCTCCAGAAGCTGTTCTCCAAAGAGGCACTTATTCCATTTGACTCCAGGCATCCAAGCCTCAGCAGATGCCAGAATTCAGACAGGCGGTGGGAAGCAGGCTTCAAACACTGAAAGAAAACCTAAGTGTGACAGCGGGAAGGACTTCTTTCCACTAGCTTTTAGCAGCAGATTCTTTTGCAATATGGTATACAGATTCAACATAAGACACTTAAATAAATAACAGTGCTCTCTGGAGATGTGGAAAAGGAATCCAGTTGATAGAAACTGGGCTTTTAGCTTGTACTCCCAGATTTTCTAGACCACAATTATTCCGCTAACAGTGTCGTTCTGGTAAGCACTTTTGACTTAAGTGAAGGCTCCGCGTCTTTTTTTGGAGTGCAGATAACATTCTCAGGAGCAGAATATATAGACTTGAACCTGGAAAGCTGAGAACTCAGGGCTTGTCAACCTTTTCAAACGGCAACCATGAGATAAAGAGGGATGCAGGATAGTATAAATAGGTTACTCGCTGTGTGCTATCACTTTTGTCTCCTGTACTTCAGGGGCAGACAGAACAGTACTTTCACTGAGCTATAATGCACATAGCACATAACTCAGACCTTTGAAGTGCACAGTACAAAGAACATTAATATATTTTCAGAGCTGTGCAGCCACCATTGCAGTCAGTTGTAGAACATTTTCTTTAACTGAAAGAAGACTCCACGCTTCTTAGCAGTCACTCCCCCGTGTCCCTTTACACTCTTTGCCCAGGCAACCACTAATTCACCTTTCTGTCTCCATGGGCTGGCCTACTTTGGACATTTCATACGAAACACAATCAGGTGACACAAGTGGGCTTTTTGTGATTGATTTCTTTCACTTAGCATGCCTTTTGCAGGACTCATGTATGTTAGAAATATCCCGGCAATATTCCTCTTATTTTAAAAAGTTAGCACACTGTGGGAACATACCACATTTTCCATGTTTGGGTTGCTATGAATCAATACTGTTAGGAACACTTGCATGTGTCTCCATGTAGATACATGTTTTCATTTCTCTTGAATTTACACTTAGGAGTGGAGACTCTGTGTGGCATGCTAACTTTACATTTAAGTTTTTAAGGATTTCTAAAAACAGTTTTCCAAAGTACCTGCATGGGCCAGGAAGATAGCTCAGTGGCTTAAGCACCTGCCTGGCAAGCTCTAGGTGCTGAGTTCAAACCCCAATACCGAACAACAACAAAAAAGTACCTGCACCATTTGGTATACACACCTGTCAGATATAGGAGTTCTAAGTTTCCATACCCTCATCAACACTTACCATGAACTGATTTTTGTTCTTAGCCATCCCAATGGGTGTCTAGAAGCTTTTCTTATATCATTTAATCTTCATAATCTGCCACAAGAGCAGGTACCACCTTCCCAGTGTCTAGACCACAAAACTGAAGATGAAAGACATAGATTTTCTTACCTGCCAAAGTAGGCCCTGCTTGTTAAAGGGAATGAAGATTTGCTGCCCAATCTTCCTTGTACCCCAAAGTCAGCCCAATAGTCAGGCTAGTTCTGCCACCCTCCGGGGTCCTCTCCACCAGCTTCTCTGCTGTTCCCAGGAGCTCACCACACAGGACAGACAGGAAGCGCAGCAACTGCGCACTCTACCCAAACTCACCTTGCTCCCCTGAGCCAGGACACTGACCTGCTCTCCGGATATGCACATTCCTTCTGGTGTGGGTGGCCAGGAGCCCAGGCTCCCAGGAAGTAAGCTACCATGCCACCTGCCTCTACCTTCCATCAGTGTCTGTGCCAAGTCCAGGCCACACCCAGCTTCACGAGACAGCAGGAAACTTAGCAATCACTTCTCCTACCTGCCACAGGGCATGAGACTCTGTCTGAGCCCAGCAGTGTCTTTAGTGTCCTCCAGGTCAGACTCAAAGGAAATCTCTTTAGTTGATAAAATTATAGAAATTAAATTGGGCACAAATGGATAACAACCAGGCACCTCCGGAGCTACACACCGAGCCAGCCCAGTCAGCTCAGCTCTAGGAAGCTGGGAGCTTCCTCTGCTCGTGATCTCCCTTGGTTCCTCCTCCTGCCCACCCATCAGGAAGATAAATGATGCTGGGGAGCCAGCAGGTGTGCTGTATTTATACAATGCACACCGTGCCTTATTCTCCCCTCCATTGTTCTTTCATGTATGACAAAACTCTCAATTTGTCAAATGCTTAACAGCAGTCAGGATAATCTGTTTTCCATACATTCATACAGCTTTTCATTCTGCACAACTGTCATGAGAAGCCGTGTATGAATTGTGTGTCTTGAGGAAGCCAAGAGGATAGGGAAGGGGAACAGGAGCACTGTGGCGCACCCCTCTCCCCTGTGAGCTATGGTCTGGGCTCCTTGAAGTAGAGACAGCGTCGCTAGCACCAGAGGCCTCTTTCTGTTATAGGTAACCACCTTCACTTTTAAGTCCATCTTCCATATAATCATCTTTGTATGCCTTTCTGTTTGTATTAAAAATTCTCCCCGTATGGTCCCTTGCTCTCAAGAACCTTACAGTTAGAGCCCAAAGAAGGCAGCTGGAGGGGTTCTTGTGTCCACAGCCCAATCAGCCACCTTCCCCAGCTGACCTTTCACAGATCCTAATGCAAATTCAAAAGCCTCAAGCTTTTAATAAAATTAACATGTTGAAAAATGTACATAGAATCATCTTTAGTAGCAAAAACACAGAAATATATCTATAATTCCAAAGAGAGGCAATCAATTAAATAAATTATGGTAAATGACACATACCAGACCACTACAATAAACTCTCTGTGGTATAAGGATGTGGTCAGAATACGTGAACTACAGCAAGTTTCAAAACTGTATTTACAGTATGACCCCAATTTAGTAAATGTATGCATGTATATGTATGCATGGGGGAAGACCAGATGGATAGATATTACAAACGTTAGAACTCAAGAGATTAGATGCTTTTAAAAAAGATAGTTACTTTCATATATTTTTTAAATTTTTCTTCAATGAAGAAAAAAGTTATTCTCTTAAGAACTTTTTAAAAGTTGCTTTTTTCCAGTGCTGTCTATTCATGCACTGCTTTGAAACCCTGAAAGTCACAGAAAGGGGCCAGTCGTACAGTAAACAGAATTCACAGCCCAATGGCTTTCTGACAGTGAGCACTTTTTCATTCACACTGGGTGACACCATACCGAACAGCAGCTGTCCATAGGGTTTTAATCATGGTAACTTTTGAAAGCACAACCCACTTTCCCCCTTATTTTATTCCATTAAAAAGCTGCCTCTCGAAGTTAATGAGCAAATTCTCTGAGTACTGGAAGCTGGGAAGTGCTGAATCACAGGGCAAAGAGCCCATTAAATCCATACTAGTCTGCAGTCCTTTGAAGGCTCAGCTTAGCTCAGATAACTTGAAAGTCCCTCTGAGAATATACAGGATCTATGGTTATCATATGTAAATGTAAGCCAGTGTCTAACAAGAGAAGATGATTTGCAAATACCTTGGCTCTGATCTACCTTGCACTTCTAATCTGAGGTGTAACACGGTGATCACTTTAGCAAGGACCCAGAGGCTAAGATTAACCTTTACAGGAAAATCCTGAATAGGGTTGAGGCTTTCTAAGAAATGGAGACCCTAGGAACTACTCACAGTTACAACTGTGAAAGTTGAAAGAACATTTCAAAACCAAATCTGTCAGTTCTTCCTTTTCCTATTTATCCTCTTCTGTTTCATCTACTTTCCTTCCCCTCCTTGAATTCCTTAGGCTTTCTCTTTAATGTTGAGAATGTATTCTCAGGATGTTGGCCTTAAATCATTCACAACCACAGGAAATTGAAAGAAGGGAAAAGTGAAATGTAACTTTTGTATGTGATAAGGTCAGTCAAGTCCCGTCAGGATTTATCCTGTAACCCTGTACTGCACTTTGTAGATCATTTGTCACTGTCAGCTGTGTGGATGAGTCACAGCCATTGCTTGACCAACTTGCTGTCTGTGAAAGCCTAAGAGAAAGTTCTTTCTCCATGTGACTCTCCTTAGGCACACTTCAAAATATCCAGTGTTGACTGTAGTATCAAACGAGAATGCATTGTTCTAATCCACAAAGAGAGAAAAGAGACTACAGCTACAAATAGAATGAACTAGAACAAGTCAAAATTACGATCATACAAAGATAGGAATGCAAATATCTTATGAGTGCAAAAATGGTTTGGGCTACAATTTTGACTTTAGAGTTAATAAAAACAGTGATTCTCAAAAACTAAAAAGTGTTTCTCAATAAAAAGAAAGAGGAGAAAAATGAAAGTAAAAATTTTTATCCTTCCTGTATTCGTTTTCTAGAGCTGCTATACTAAAGTATCACAGGGCTGGGGAGATGGCTCAGTGGAATAAGTGCTTCCCTGGCAAGTGCAAGGGCCCGAGTTCAACCCCTGGTTCATCAAAAACTAATAATAATAATAATAAAGTATCACAAACCCTGGCAAGTGCAAGGGCCTGAGTTCAATCCCTGGTTCATCAAAAAATAATAATAACAATAAAATATCACAAACTGGATAACTTAACAGACATTGTTGCTTATTAGGCTAGAAGTGAAACATAAAGCTATCAGAAGAGTTGGTTCCCTCTGAGAACTCTGAAAGGGAATCTACCCCCATACCTTCAAGCTTTGGGGAATCGCTGGTTTGAAGAAAGTTCACCCTAATATCTGCTTCCATTATCACATGAAGTTTACCCCATATCATGTCTCTGTATCTAATTTTCCTTTTCTTTTTTAAGAAAGGACACAAGTAACTGGATTAGGATTTAGCCTAATAAATTGATTTTAACTTGCATCTACAATAACTATATTTCCAAATGAGGCTATATTCTGAGAACCATTGATTAGGACTTCAACATATGAATCTAGGGGAAGGAATCAACCAATAATGCCTTGCATCAACCCAACCAAACATTTTTTAAAATGTATTCTAACTAGGCTATTGAGCCCTTTTAGAGACAAAAAAAAAGTTAACTGCCTCTCTGTCTGTCTATCTATTCTCTCTTTCTCTTTCTATCTATGTCTGTCTTTCTTTCTCTCTCTCTCTCTCTCTTTCTCTCTCTCTCTCTCTGTATGTGTGTGTGTGTGTGTGTGTATGTGTGTCTGTCTGTCTGTCTGTCTGTCTGTCTGTGTCTCTGTCTCTCTCTGCATTAGTTTCCAGGTCAGCTGAGTTAATTCTTTCCCACTCCCTAGTCATCTTCCTTCCTACCCTCCACTACTTCTTTTTCCAACTTCTATCTTGAATCCTCCTGCTCCCAGTTTGAGGAGATGATTCTACCTTCTATTTCAGAGAAGTGAAGAGAGGCTATCCCAAAGGAAAAGGGCAAAGGAAAGGTCTACCACCTGCCATAAAACCTTTGCCTTGGCTGAATTCCTTCTCTCCTTCGGGGCTGTTGGTCAGCACAGGGCTTCCTTCCTCTTGGGCTCTGCATCTCCTGCTCTCCAGCTTCTTCAGGGCTCTTGCCAACATCCATTTCTTCTCCTGCTTCTATCTTCTACATATCATCTCCACAGGTTTCTTTCCATTCTTTCCTCAAGCCCTTCCTTCCACCTCTCAGCCAAATTGATTAAAAGTGAGATAAAGATAGCGCTTCTTTTATTTACTATAACCCTTTCTATGTGACTTCTGACCTTGTGTATTGTAAATTCTCCTGCCCTCCATACCTTGGTTGCTAAATTAAAGACCTCATGCAGTCCTATTCTTAAGGATGCATACAGCATGCATGGAATGTCATTAACCTCTTTTTCCCTTAGCATGAAACCTTTGGCCTCTACAAAGGTTTGCTTTGTGAGCCTCTTTTTCTCATTCCACCTGTGCCCCTACATTCAAGGTTTGTATTCCCTGGCATTGTGTACTAGATCATATCCTCTCTCATCCAATCCTAACTGTAGTACATATTAAAATTACTACCTAGATCCTGGTGATTCACAAGTCCTTTCTTCAAATCCACCTCTTTTTTTCCGCATTTCAACTGTCCATCCTCCCCTCTGCTATGACCTCCCCACCTTGAAGATATATTTACAAAGATAAAATGATAAGGGATTGAAATAGGCAAGACAAGTTAGTAGGATGATATGGATTCAGGAAGACCAAACTTTTCTTTGGCAAGTAAAAAAAAAAAAAAACAGGTAAGATGAGGCTCAGGAACTCTTCGTTGAAAAATTTGATACCCTAAATATACTCTAAAATCTATATTCTCTTGATCCATTGATACATCCTCTGAGCTCCTGCATCTTAAGGAACAGGGATATTCTTTGTATAAATTAGATCTAAATATGTTCCTTCCCTAGAAAATACATTGTTCCTCCCATAGTACCTGGCAAATAGAGATTATCCATTGAAAATAATGAATATGTCACTAAGTTGTAAAATGCTGGCTTTAGAGTAAGCACTGTTTTTCTCTATATATACTTACAGTGTTAATTAGTGCATCTGCATTAGATTATGCTCCCCACTGCCCACTCACTTGATTTTTGCCCCAGAATTATAATTACTAACAAATGGATGTTAAACAGAAGTCAACATAAAACAAAAGATGTCAAAGTACAAAACAAGATCAGGAATACAAAGCAAGATTTGAAAGAGAAAAATTAAGGGCTGGCTAAATAGCTCAGCAGATTAAAGTGCCTGCAAGCAGGAGCAGGGGCAGAGGCTTCAATTCCAGGGCCTGCCTTGCTGGCCCCACGGCCAGGGCAGTCTGAGCCAGCAATTGAGACAGGGCATTGTAATTCCAGCACATGTGATGGCACATGTAATCCCAGCTCTTGGGAGGCTGTAAACAAGCAGATCACTATGAGTCCAATCTACTAATGAGACCCTGAACACCCTATAGACCTTTCCCTAAAATACAAGAAGGAGAAATAGAAAAATTAATGGCTTCAAATGTATGGTAGCTTAAAAACAACTGTTCATCCCTAAGACTGCCTCATACCATTATTAATAAAACAAAATCAAAATCATAGATCTCAAAGAATAAGAGTTCACCTTTGGGGCCAGAGAGATGGCTCAGTGGAATAAGTTCTTCCCTGGCAAGCACAAGGGCCTGAGTTCAATCCCTGCTTCTGCCAAAAATAAAATAAAAATAAAGTTCATTTTCATTTTCAAAACAAAGATACAACTGGCCAGAGAGAACAGTTCAACTCCCTCAAGATTAAACTAAAGAATGGGACAAGATGGTAAGAAAATTTGTTTGCTTGTTTGTTTGTTTGTTTGTTTTTGGTACCAGGCTGGGAAGGGCCTGGGAGACATAACCTTTCTGCAAGGGCCTTGAAGAGATTCACATTTTTTTTTTTTTTTTTTTTACAGAACATCAGCCTTGCACACACCGGCAACTCTAGAGCATGCAGTGCATCCAGAGGCTGCTTCAAGAAGCCCATGTCCCAAAACACTCCACACCCACAGGCTCTTCCAGAATTCTGAATCCTCCTCTTCCTTCAGGCCAGCCTCAGCCCCACTCACTCTACTGAAATGCTCCATGCTGCTGCTGCTTCCTCTGCTTCTACTACAACCAGTCTCACCGAGAAGCACTGGAGCTGCCCAGGAGCTCTGCAGATTGCCACGGGCTTGGCTTGATCTGTTCCAGGACTGGACTGAATAAGAAGGGACAGCTGTCTGCAACTCTTATCATGGAAAGCAAAGACCAACAGGAAATATCAAATCAAAACAAAACAACAACAACAACAACAATCCTTGCAGAGTTGAGGTTATGATCAGTGAACAGGAAGCCATGACTCATGCCAGGCACGGTACTAGGTGCTAATGTTAACAGCGTCTCATTTAATTTAATCTCCAGGCCTTTAATAGAATCCCTCTCTGTGAAATTGGCATAGGAGACAGGAGGAAACAAGGCATTCTTTATAATAATTGTCTCACCATTATCCATGCACTATGTGCTGCCTGGAATAACATGATGAGCCTTTATGCTATTCACAGCCTATAGAAAAGTAGTTCTGTTGTGATTCAACATATGGTAATCTCCATTTTAAGGGGACAACAGAAACATTCAGCCATTATTCATCTCAGGGCCCTAAACGGCAGAGAATTCCTTTATCAAGAACATAAGGTTAAGCCAGCAAGAATTATTAATACTGCAAGTAGCCCAATGCATTTATCCAGGTACTCACACTATTGAAAGAAAGCAACAATGATTGTTAAAAGCCTTTCCACATAAGAGGCTAGTTGCAAGTAGCACATGAAAAGGACTGTGTCAAAACATAAACTACTACAGAAATACTTAAGTTCAAATGAGAATTGGGTCTAGAATCTCCATCTTCACAATCCAAGTCCCTCAGTTCTGTTGGTTGGGGAAAAGCAGACAAAAGAGAAAAACAAAACATGTTCAAAAGACCAGATTTGAAGGGGCAGGATGTTGCGAATGGTGGCAGCAGCTGCAAATCAGAGTTAATTAATAATCATTAGTGGCATAGGCATGACACGTTTGGTATGCAGTAAGCTACACATTCGGTTATTCACTGCCATAGTTCAGAAAGGCGTGGAGGAGGCTTAAAAAAGGAACGTGATTCAAGGGAAGGAAAATGCAAAGAGGTGAAAGAATCAGGACCAGCCTGAGAGCTAGAAGGATGCTCCCTGCTGACCACAGGGTCCTCCAGAGGTGCGCCAGGCAAGGTTCTGAGATTTCACCTGCAGCCTCCTGGCGGGCAAAGTGAAAAGGAGACTGGGCCAGTTGTTTTCTTTTCTGTAAGAGTCCAGGAACTTCTTTCATTTCAAAGTGAGGTAGAAAAGTGAACACAGACACAGTGGCCCTGAAGATAAGACCCCTTAGATTGTATCAAGATAGGAAAATTAGGGACTATGGCAAGGAACTTAGGTTCTGGAGATGCAAGTCCTTACTAGGAAGTCTGCCTTATTCCTGCATAATCCCAGGGTCTTGGACATTAGTCATTTCTGAGAAGAAGATTATTATTCATAAAGCACAGATTTAAAGATACCTAACTTACTAAATGGCAAACACATAATATGCCAAGCACAGTTTCTGGTACTTGAAGCATGGTAGGTCTTTTCCTTATATTCATTCATTCATTCATTCATTGTAATTTTGCATTCACTCTTTCCATGAAAATGAACTTGGCCACAAGGGTAAAGAAGGTAGCCTCTCTTCCCATTGGAATGGCTGCTTCCCAGGCTCTCTCTCTCCTCTCCTCTCCTTTTCCTCTCCCATTCTCTTCAACCTCAAATTCAAATGTAGCTGCAGTTATGCCACATTCTGATCTCAGGGAGTCAGAGCACAAGGAAGTACAGAGACCCAAGCAACGGGTGGGTCTGTCTACAAACATCAGCGACTCCTGACTACAAGCAACCAGTGCGAAGGGGCAGGACCCAGCAAAGCAATGTGGGAGAAGGAGTCAACTGAGACATGATGTGAGCAGTGAGGACGAACCCTATCACCTCTCAGTGTGTCAATTTATTTTACACATTCCTAGGAAATGTAACACCAGCTGTGCTGGTGCTAAATCCTCCCACACGTCATCTAACGCTCTGAGACTATCTGTTGGGCCTTGATGCTCCCGGTGACCGTATTTTCTAAGGCAAACATCAAAACATTTTCACAATAGTCTGAAAACCATCCTACTTTTACACATTGTGGGAGATTCATCTATTTTAAGAAAAAAATATGGAAAGTTGAAGCTGTCTTAGAAATTTTGGGTCACATGGCTGCTAAAGTTATATACTCTGGCATGTGGTACCCCCAATTTTCAGACAATTTTCCCTTCCAGCTGGGGTCAGCAACTCTGCTCTGTGTCTCCACTTGGTCTTGAACACATCCTCACAGTCACTGCTCTGCACCTGGCTTTCCAAATAGACTAAAAGCACTCTGGGCACAGGACATTTGTGATGTATTCAGCTACGTCTTTAATAACTTGCTCATGGAATCTAAAGGGAACCATTACACAAGCACAAGAAAGGCAGTTCCTTAGGAAAGCACTAAGTACAGTAAGTGGCCTCCTCCTGCCTCGATTGTTCTAGTCGCCCTCCAGCTCATAGAGGGAGTGCTGTCATTCTCCAGTCTCCGTAAGATCAGGGTGAGGAGCCCCTGAGAACACCTGTGCAGACAGGGGGTCCTCTGGGAGGAGCCAAGGAGGGTCAACCTCAGTTGGCCATCATCACACAGTAGGGCAAAGGCTTGATTTTCTGCAGCAGCCTGGGACATGGGAAGTCTTCCCAGCTGGGTTGTCCTAACTTGATCACCAACGTCTGTCTTTCCTTTCCTTTTAAAAAAGTTTTAAATAGAAAAACAACAATGATATAGAATTTCAAAACAGGGTAATAGGAAATTTTAAATGGTGATTATATTGTGCATTGTTATTTGAAGTAGTTGCTCAGATTACAAGCTACAGGCATACAAAACTGATCAAACAATATAAGCACAAACCATTCCTTTCAATGAATAGAAATCAGTAGCATGGGGCCGGCGGCATAGCTCAGCAGGCTAAGTGCTTGCTTAGGTAAGCGCAGCAGCCAGGGTTCAAGTCCTGGTTCCATTCAGGTGCGCTGAGCCGGGGATGGAGTCCGGGCGTGGTGGCGCGCGCCTGTAATCCCAGCCCTAGGGAGGCAGGAAGCAGGAGGATCACTGTGAATGTGGGCTGCATAGTGAGAAATCAGTAGCATGATTATTTCAGTTAATATATATATATTTTTTTCCTTTTGTTTTCTTCTTTTTTTCCTTCCCCCATCACAATTCTTTCTTCCTTTTGAGCAATTTCTTTCCCTTTCACAGTATCTATTACATATTTTGGATCTTATTTAGTCTTTCAGTTTCTCACACTGGGGAGACAATATGGTGTTTACACACATGAGTCTGATTTATTTCACTTATGAGTATGGTCTGTAGTTGCAGCCATTTACCTATAAAAGCTGGAATTTTATCCTTCTTTATAGCTGAGTAGTACTCCATTGTCTAAAAATAATGCATCCTTTTAATCTTTTTCTTGGTTGGTGGACATTTCATTTCTTAGGACCCCAATCTAGCAACAAAGGTAAAGGATAACCTAGGTCCCTTGACTGAAATCTTAACTGCTTTCAGAATATGAGCTTTGATAAAGATTCCTTGGATGACAACCATGTGCATTTATTCATTTTAAGTTTCACACAATCGTGGAGCATTATGACATTGAGATATTTAGTCTCTTGTTCTTCTTCAAACAATCACAAATTCCCTTCTTCTTCCTCCTGCTCCTCTTCTTTCTCCTCCTTTTCCTTTTGTTCCTCATTTTCTTTCTTTTCCTTTCCCTTTCTTCTGATCCTTCTTCTCCCTGTGTTCTTCTCTCTATTCTTCTTTATGTCCCTAACCCTTTCCCTCTCCTTCTTGTCTTAATGATGAATGTACTGCCTGAAACAATGTCCTGATGCCCAGGTGAATCTGTGAGATTCTATACACTTTAAACTTTTCCTATAATTTCACTTTTCTGTATGCTCAACTCTCACAAAGCTATGGATCTACTTAATTATATTGTCTAATTAGAAATTTATTACAAAAGTAGTATTTTGTTCTATGCATTAACAGTTTTCCATTTAAATATACTATCTATCTATCTATATAGTATCTTTTATTTTTTAAAGATTAAAATAGTAAAAAAAGACATTAGAAACAAAACAGAATTTCACTAAGCAAAATAATAGGAATTCAACAATGGTCATTATATTGCATAATACTGTCTTCTAATTAGTTGTTTATACTATCAGATATAAGCATGAAAAGTTGGTAAAAAAAAAAAATAACAAATTATAAGAAGTTAAAAAAAGAGAAGAAAAATTTAAGCACTAACTATTTCTTTCAGGGCTGGCCAAATAGCTCAGCAGATCAAAGCATCTGCAAGCAGGCACAGGGGCTAGGGACTCAATCCCCTGGCCCGCTGAGCCAGCCCACCCCTGGGGCACACTGAGATGGCAATTAAGACCAGGTGTGGTGGCACACACCTGTAATCCCAGTACTTGGGAGGCTGTAAACAATAGAATCAATACAAATCCAATCTAGTAGTGAGATCCTGAACACCCTGTAGACCCTTCCCTAAAATACAGAAAAGAAAAAGGAAAAAAAAAATATTCCTTTCAATAGACCAGCAAAAGTCAGCAGTACAACCACCCAAGCCATCCTATGTATTTTTTCCCTTCCTCCTTTTTTTTGTCCTTTTCCTGATCCCACTTGTTCCTTCCTTTTGATCAGATGCATTTCCTTTCTGAGCTGCATGGATCCCTGTGCTTGGGCTGGTGTGTCATTGCCAGGGACAAGATGCCTTCTTGTTTCTTTTAGAATATGGTCTTTCAGATTTTATTTACTCTTTCAGGTTCTTACACTAGTGAGACAATATGATATTTGCACATGGGTGCAGTTCTAGGAAGACAGAGGGGAGGCAGGGTGGCTCTAACTGCCACAGAAAATAGCAACCACATAGGACAGAAGAAAAGACAGTAAAGAAGGGACTAAGTGTTTTTGACTGTGGAGGTACAAGCCTCTGTGGCTTATTTGTAAAACACTGGTTGCTCTGTTTCATGTGACAAGACATGAGTCTGCTCTCGGTTGGCTACAACCAGTTCATTATCTCAATGGCTAGGGAGGACTCTCTCCTAGAAATTGGCAAATTATTGGTGAATACAACTGGATTTAATACAATTTTTAATTTTTTCCCTTCCTCTTTACCTCCCTTGCCATCAATCTCTTCATCTATCCAAAAGTATACCAAGTCTCTGTTTGGTGCCTAGTCCTATTCTAAATAACACACACAGAAACACACCCACCCACCACATGTACAATCTCTAAATTTTAACATCTGGGAAGTCAACTGTTCACACTCATTATTAATACTATATAAAGTTTATAAAGATGGTATATGTTGCTCAAAAGTCAGGAAATGACAGTCCATGGACTAAATCCAAAGTCTTTTGGTTAATAAAATTTAGTTGTAGTATAATGATGGCTATTTGTTTACTTATGCTATAATGTTAGCCAAGTTAAGTAGAGATAATGGAGACAGGGTAATCCACAAAGCTTAAGAAATCTGCTATTACAGATATAAAATTGGCCCTTTACAGGCTCAATTGGACCACTGATACTGCCCAATAGCACTAAGCAAGAAAGTAGCAGAGTCAATGATTTGAGCCTAGGTCTACCTGTCTCCCAAAACAAAACAAAACTGATCTGTAATATCATGTCACGACATACAAATACTTAAGCTCTGTCTTCATGAGTTCTTGACACCACCCAGTGTGAGCTGGCTAGGCTGTGCTAGTGGTTAGAGGTGTGTAACTAACACATATTCCTTACTAAGTAGCCATCCATGGTTCCAGATCTTCATCATTAATCAGAAAAACTAGTGAGGATTTTTTCTTGGTAAAATAATTATAGAGATGAATATTGATTCATGTTTTGACTTTGCTGCAAAAGTAGATCTGTCTTCTTCAGTTTAAGTTCATTACATTTGTTTCTAAATACAGAAAATGGAGCTAGAGTTGTCAAAGAACATATAGATAGTTGACATCGCTCATGTTATGTTAAGTAGATGAAAAGTTAAAGCAATTATAACACCCTGAGAGCAGCTATGACAAAGTATCTTGCTCACACCCACACAGGTGAGTCTAACATGAACCTAATGCAGTGGAAAGAAACAGAATGGGAGTTGAGCTGAATGAAAATGGAAAGGTCCACACAATGGAATCTACCATCAGACACTTCATTATCACCATGCCTTAGCTTAACATTTGCTTCTCATGAAGTGTTTGCCTCTATGAAGACTATGTTCTGGGTGTTCCTCCAGCCCAAGTAAAGCTCAGCTTCTGCTTGATGTTCTAAATGCAAATAAGCCTCTGCACAAAGCAAGCAGCTTATCAAATAAACAGTGACAGACATCTTAGCACTGAAGAACAGGGAGAGATGAGAATGTATAACTGACCAGTATTGCCAAGGACAATGGTCTGACATAGGCCAAGTGTTCAAATGATATAAGAAACAGGTGTGATTCAAACCAATCTATGCTGAGCACCTACACTACTGGGAAAACAAGTGCTTTTGAACTGGGCTCCACAGTTTATTCAAAATCCCATTGTGATTGAATGTGGCCTTCTATACCACCTCTTACCCAGTTCCTGCCAAAAGGTGTCTATATTTTAACCATCAGAACTTATACTCTGCAAACATGATTAAAGTCAAGATCTTGAGGTACAGAAATTATCCTGGATGATCTGGATGGACCCCATGTAATCACAAGGGTCCTGACAAATAAACAAGATAGAGTCAGAGAAAGTTATGATACTGTTCCCCTGAATTTGAAATTGGAAGAAGGGACCAGAAGCCAAGAATGCAGATATATTCTAGAAGCTACACAGAGCATTGGCCTGGATTATCATCGAGGGCTTCTAGAAGGAAGTCAACACAATAAAACCTGTCCTAGACTTTGATCTACAGAAAGTCAGAAAATAATAATAATACATTGTGATTGTAAGGTAATAAAGTTGTGTGGTGTGAAACTACTATATTTGTGATAATTCATTACAACAGCTTTAATAAATACAACATTTAAGTAGTTATGGCAGGAGAAGGGGAAGAGCTCCATACCACCCTGCCACTGCAGGAGGAACAGTCAGAATTACATATGACATCAGATCTCTATCAGTATGGATTTCAGGCCAACATCTAATGATTCATTCATCAATTCCTAGTTCTGGTGTAAAGGCAAATATTTTAATTTCTTGATTTTCCACACTTCACTCATTCAATGCACTTTAATTTAAAATTCTACAGTATCAATTCATCAATCTTTACACAAATGCATGCATACAAAGTAAAAAAAAAATAGAGATACTTATTGGGTAGGTGGTTTGAAAACAAAGGATGTTAGGTACTGGAAGAATATGTTGCATAGGTCTAAGGGCCATCATTACAACCATCATAAAGGATGTACATAGTTACTACAAAGATTGTTGCTCATGGACAAGTATCAATGAATTTGCAACTGTGGATGTGCAGTTTGACATCAAAGATCCTGAATGACTTAAGTCTCGCCTACTATGACGAATGCTACCACGGAAGCAGTCTTGTTCATGTGGACTTATTACCTTAGTCATGGTGGAGTAATGAAAATGGAAGGAGGAAGCAGAAGCCATTATAGAAAAAGAGAACTCTTCATCTAATAAAACTGCACTAGTGAACAAATCTTCAGCCATGGTTGTACTGATAAAATATGGGCAGCGTCAAGATTCACAACCTGAGGAAACAGGTGGAAAGTTCCTTTGATCTCGTACAGAGAGTCTATATCCAGTCTGATGTTGGTGAAAGTGATGGGATGAGAAAATTTCCTCACTTGGCGGTAGAATACATTGAAACTACAGTGAAAAACCAATTTTTTCAAAAGCAATTTTCACAATAATTTTACAGTTATATATAATTAATTAATGACGTTGTTGGAGATTTGAACCATGGAGAAGAAACAAAACAATCTTCAAAGGAAATTACTCACTTCTGCTTCATATGTCATATGTTAGGCTCCTCCAGGAGGAGAAGTTGACTCAAAGTGTACCATGGACAGCTTTTATTAAATGGTTCTAATGGGGTCAACATCTATGGAAGGGAGGATAAAGTAGCAGGAGTGAGACAGAAGGAGGCATCAATCTGGGACAAGCACTTCAGATAATCTCCTGGAGAATTTTCAGGGCAGAGTGGCTCATCTGAGTTGTTACATTCTGAGCCAAGATGTCAAATATCTGTGCTATCCACTTCACCTTGATAACAACATTGGCTGCTGCTACAGGAAGAACATACCCAGGGGCAAGGCAATTCTACAGACTTATGCAGTGAAAGGTCAACCTGGTAGGCTTGAAGTGCTTCCACCCTATATACTTCAAAGAAACACAAGCCCCTTGCCACGCCCAGAGATGGAATCTTTGCGCTCTTTGGATACCCATTCTGATAAAGATGTCTCTTTATACCTAGGGCTTGTAATTTGTTAGGTAATTTATTTCAGTGATGCATCATATGGCCAATAGCTATTTTTATTCATCTGGGTCCCTGAGCCATACTGTCTTACTTGGACCTCTGGTGATTGTGTGGAGAGGAGACTGGAGACTAAGTAGACAAGTCATACTGCACTCCGTGCCTCCATGACTGACCAGTTAAAAACCTGAACACTAAGTCTCAGGTGGATCTCCTTGGAAAGATACACTTCCTATGCAGTGCTACTCCCTGATGCTGGGAGAAAGAAGCATTATGCACACAGGTGTGTGCCAGAGCAGGCAGCTCTTAACCTGCATTGTTTGATTGTATTAAGTTAAAGCCATAAGTAGGACATTTTTCCTGAGTTATGGAAGTCCCTTTAGGAAATCATCAAATATGAGGAAAGTCTTGAAGTCTCTACCAGAGGGCTAAACCCTGAGAGCTGCCAGTTCGCAGCAGACTAGCCAGCCGGGGTTGAGTCCTTCTTGATAGGGGGATCCAGATGGCACCTCAAGGTATCCACATGTAAAAGCTAAAAATAAGAGCCCAGAAATGGAGTATCTGTTTGGCAAATACAAGTTAGGAAAAGCCTGGCCCAGCTCTGCCAGGTAGAAGACTGGTTTCTGAGGATGATTCTATAATCTACTTACATTTGCTGTTGTATGGAAAAGACAGCTTCAGGTCAGGGAGGAAATCCAAAATGTTTTTAGAGAATCTCAGTCAGTACCAGCTGAGCTTGAGCATTCTATGGCCTTGAAAAGATCCCCATGTGAAACTGATTCATTGGAAAATCTATGCACTTGCTTTATTAGATTGATCCCAGATAGTGAAAGTAGACTAGAAACTTTAAGCATATTTTATGTACTAGAATTTAATCTAGTGCAGATCTTCTGGACCTCTCCCCCCAAAAACTTTGAGAAGACATACAAAAACATATTATATTAAATAAGAAATGTTATCTTGGATTAAACTCAAACCTGACATTTTGTTGTAATTCAGGATAGAGAAAAGGGTTATTTGAATACAGTTTGTGTGTTGCTTGATAATTGCCAATTCAGTCCAGACACGATAAACAAAACTAAATGAAATACACAATTGGAGAGAGTACTTCTGCTCCACTGACTATAAGCATAAGTGGTATGTGTCACGGGTAACTTGTGTAAGTACTCTTTTTCTCTTCTTTTATCAAAAAGACCTTGGAAATCCCATGATACAGATGATAATTATATAAGGCAAAACAAGCCTCACTTCCTGTATCAGTAATGCATGAAGAAGGGCCTCCTTGGCCAAGGAGATAGCTCAGTGGTCTAGGCGCCTGCCTGGCAAGTGAAAGGACCCAGGCCTGCCCAGCTGGCCACAGACACTGGGCGTGGTGGTGCATGCCTGTAATCCCAGTGCTGGGGAGGCTGAAACAGGAGGATCACTACCAGTCCAAGCTATGTAGTGATACCTTGTACCAAATACATAAATTTAAAAAAAGAAAAGAAAAGAAGGAGCTGTCATGAGACAAAGGAAAACCTTAAAGGTCTTCATATGATTGTGAAATGAAGGCTCATTGTGCTAAATCTGTGAGGCTGGGTATTGTTTCTGTATGACTTCAAAGACCATACAGATAGACTAAAATACAGGCAGGTAAGAGACTAAGATACAGGCAGGTAAATCTTATTTTAAGGACCTTGAGAGGAAAATGAAGATGTGGGCCACTCTGAGCCTTGCAAAAAATGTTTTCCTCCTTCCCATATATCTTAAGTACTTTACTACAGTCTAATAGCTAGGAATTTCAGAACTCTGACACATATAGGTTTGCCTCAAAATACATATATGACTAGCCTAGAAATTGACATGCAAATAATGTTGCTCTTGGGAGGTAAATATACAATTTTGTTTAACAAAAATATTTATTGATATTAAAACAATATTATTATAATTTGACTTGTTCATTACATTTTAATTTGATTATAATTAAAAAATCAAAGTCACTCTGCAAAGGCTTCTTGCGCCTGTTCCAAAGCCATTTTTCTCACTTATCTTTGACTCTTCAGCCCCAAGCACAGTGCCTGATCCACTGTAGATATCAACAATCTATTGCTGACAAAATAGAAAAAGAATGTTTAAGCTCAGCTCACTTTAGTCTTATTTATAGTTTAAGTTCTAAGAGTTAATTTTTACAAGCAAGTACAGAATTCACTTACTGTCTGTTTTTCTGAATGGCAGGCATTCTCTAGGTCTGAGATCTTTCATGATAAATTTATTCTATTTTAAATCACTGTGAATTGATGAATGATAAATGCTAGAAAGACACATTTTGAAGCATATTGAAAACAGATAGAGGTATGTCTCTTTGGATGACAGGGAATAACTATGTAAATAAATTTGAAATAAATACTTTGTAGCATAGAGAAATTTAATATCAAGAAATATTTTAAGCTTCATGTCATGGTTAATTTTATTTCTGAGATCTATGAAAAAGGTTAAAATTTTAAAAACTGGCTATATTTTAAACTTAAATTCATGAACAAGAAATTGAAAAACTAATAGACAACAATGCCCTGTATTTCAACATCTAAGAGGCTTTTAATATCCATATTTTACTCTGATGGGCAATAACATGGACTTATAATCCTTGAAAAATTGTTATTTCTTTGCTTGCTACAATTGCTTATAATAGAAATATCAGATATGTTTAGAAATACATTTAGATGATTATATTTGAATAAACATCATGATAATAATTCTTACTTTTGGAAGTGCTAGATTCTGGAGTTATATATAAAACTAGTAACTTCGATTTCTGGAAGTCTTGTATTTTAATTATTTTTGGTTTGCTTATGATCAGGTAAACCCCAACGTCCAGAAAATGAGTACCAAATTCGAGATCTAACTGCTAGGACAAGATCCAAAGAAGCTGAAAACAGCTGCAAAATAAAACCTGTGAACTGTCAGCTTTACATCACCACCAAGATAATCTGCATGCTGAACGGCCACTTTGGATTCTTGAGGATTTGCACACCATGAAATTATATGTAACTCTTTATTTGGCTTTTAAGTATAGTCCTTGAGATAATGTCAAATATGTCCCTAAAAATATTAGTACTGGTGAAATTAATACAGTTGAGGGATTATTTTGGTAATATGAGACTACAATAACCTTGTAGGTGGCTGCTCAGCTAGAAAATCCAGAAATTCTGAGGACGGAGGCCATTCACATGGCAATATAGAGGCTTTTCAAGCCATGGCATTCTTTTATAATTATAAAGGAGGGCGAAAGTCTCTGGTGGATAGAGACTCAGCAATATCTAATGACTTAGATTTAGTATCATGGAACAATTTATATCTGTCACATACAGGTTATAAAACCCGCATGCTGTGTGGTGAACTGTTCTTTCAGCTATTCTTCGAACATTCATTTTAAAGAAAATTTTATCACTGTTGGGGCATACCAAATCAGCTGCTTGAAACAGAGGCAAATCTTTGATACTGAGAATGATGTAATCACTGTTGGCTTTGGAGATACACTAATAGGCTTTTAAAATGGAGGTTAATGGACTGGAAAGATAGCACAGTGGTCTATGTGCCTGTCTGGCAAGCACAAGGACCTGGGTTTGATCCCTGGTACTGCATACTGTGCCAGCCCCAGCAACCCTGGCATGCTGTGCGATGCAATTAGGCATGGTGATGCATGCCTGTAATCCCAGTACAGGGGAGACTGAGACAAGAGGATCACTATGAGCTGAGCTTCTGCAGTGACACCTTGTACGTAAATAAATAAAAGATTAATTTTTTTTAAAATGGAGATTAACAATGAAAATTGTGCTAAGGTCTGTGAGTTCCAGCACATATAAATCAATGTCTTTTAAAAATGTCATTTGGAGGCCAGTGAGATAGCTCAGCTGTCTAAAGTGCCTGCTTAGGTAAGCTTACGGGACCATGGTTTGATCCCCTGCACCACAGGCCTAGCCAGCCCCACCACCCTCAGGGCAAGCTGAGCCAGCATTAAAAAAAAAAAGTCATTTGTAAAGAATCTCTTAGTTTTTTTTTTTTTTTTAAGAAAACTAATAATGTTGAAATGTATAAAAATAATGCTTACATAAAACTAATGCTTACACTGCAGGGAAGAGGGCAGCCGTTGATCCAGAGGGAGAAAAATGAAGTGAGAGCACCCGGCTACAGTGCATAAAGGAATTATTAAAATACAGATGGCCAGACTCCATCCCCAGAGTTTCTGATTCAGTAGGTTTAGGGTAGAGTCTAACAATTTGCATTTTTAACAAGCCACATATGTGTCAGTATCTACACTTTGAGAATCACTGGTTGTGATATTTCACCTGGAAGCCAGAATTACCCTCCCCTAATCCTTTCAAACTGGACTTAAAATCCAAAGTCCTAACAGTGACCCATAAAACACTACAAGGTATGGGCTTTGGCGGCCTTTCTGGTTCCATCTGCTGCCTCTTTTGGTTGCTAGTTCTGCTGAAGGCTCAGGTTCCTCCCTGGTGCTCCTGGGATTTGCCAAGCTTGCTCTCCATTCACATCCTTTGCAACTACTGTTTTCTCAACCCAGAATGTTCTTCCCACAAGGGACTTGCAACCTCACTTGCAACTATAGCAGGTAGAGGCCTGCTATACCATCCCATTTAAAATTGCTCTGTTCCCGTTATCACTTTCTGTCTCCTTCCTGGGTTTGCATCTCACTTGCTAATAACCTTTCTGCTTGTGAGAACAGGCACTGTTTGGTTTACCATTATATAATGGTATAAGAAAGCTCTGAAACACAATAAGCATCCTGTACACATTTGTTAAATGAAAAGATGGAGAGCTGGTGAAATGGAAAGAAGCCAGCTTTCAAGCTGACAAAGCCAATGGGACAAAGGTATAAGGTTTAAGAAACCACACATGGGTCTATCAAAACAAGGCTACAAATTACATAAGAGAATTTGTTAGGCAAAAAGAATGTTGAATATTATCTATTCCTAAGTGCTGTTTGTTGCCATCTCTTTCTAAGACCTTATTTAATGATTTTACACTTAAAACCGTGAAATCAGTCACAGCAGATATATTTACACCGAGGGAATCGGCAAACCCTACACATCAAGGTTTGTTTTTCTCAGCGAATCAATTTATCAGAATCCTGTTGATTCTCCTCATAGAGAGACATATTTTACTACTCAGTCTACGGGTCTACACTGTGGGCTATCACTAAGACCATGGATGAGATCTGGTCACCAAGCAAAAGAGCAACAAATGGAAATTCTCATTGGGTTTGTTGGATTAGATGGGGAGAGTTCATTGAAATTTGACTCCAGTATTCTCTTTGGATTAGAGTGAATGTCTACTCAGTCCTGAAGAACCAGTCCCAGCCCAAAACGGGTGGACCTGAGAATGTGCTTTCTTTTCTTTTTCTTTTTCCTTTTCAGAACCAGGCATTAAACTCAGGCGCTTGGCAGGGAAGTGCTTATTCCACTGAGCCATCTCCCCAGCCCCACATGGTTTCTTTATGATGCCCACATTTCCTTCCTCCTTCACATGTTCTATGGGTCAGCCAATCCTAGCTGTGATTCTAGGGATGAAATATATGACTCAAGCACATTTTGTTCATCTCCAATTTTATTTCATCCTAGCAATGGATTTTCATTCATACAAATCAGTAAATTTCCCTCTCTCATTTACAACTAAATGTTTTCCTGACTGTATGGCATGTTTTTGAAAATCAGGATATAAATTAACAGCCAAGTGTGAGCACAAGTAAACAAAATACATATTCAAGGTTACAGTGACAGAACTGAATAAGCAACAGTAAAATTATTTTGCTTTTCATAGTTATATAAAGCCATTTCTATCTACATACTTTCTCCTATATTTTGTCACATTGTCTTTTCAATTCCATAATATATAGATTGGATAATACAAAGCCCATAAGTCCTGTATTCTTTCCAAACTGCTTTTCTAGGCACTAGAAAGATATTTAAAACAAACCCACAAATTATTGGAAATTAAAATGGCAGATCTCATTTAAATACCACGTATTAAAGGAAAGATCATAAAACAATCGTCTTATAACAAAAATTGTCACAGCACATTAATTACAAGGTTCCAGATACATTTTTATAACTCAGATATGAAAATTTAAAATTACATTCCCACTTGATTCCTTTAGTTATTAATGTCTCTAACAGGAGGACAAATTGACCTTTAAGCTTGAAACAGCTCAGAAAAATGCTTCAATTCACACTTGACCTCTTCTACAAGAAAGCTGCTTTCAGTTACAATATCATCTTTTTATAGGTGTCTATAATAGCCTGATGATGGCATTTACACTATTTAAAACAATGCAAGAAATAATAGGACAAGGAACCCTGGTGTTCACCTGTTCAAATTGGAAGTTTAATTCCCTGTGCTAAGCACCATTGGAATCTTTGAGCATGTTGGCTCTGGGGCACTCTGGGCTTCCTATGCCCTAGCTATGGACTGCCTTTGCATGCTATCTCTGTTCTTTCATTCCCCCAATTTGCTCTACAACCCCACAGTACCATCTGGGCCTTGGCTCTGATGGTGAATCTAAGCTTCACTGTTCATTCTGCAAAGAACACAGAGAACCATGGCCACCTAGCACAACCTGTGATAATTTACTAAAAATGCTCAATTTTCTGTAAGGCCCCTCCTTTGTTCCTAGCCCTTTGGACTTTTGCAAGCTTCTCCATCTCCTCTCATTTTGAAATCCTTTTGGCCTATCATGTTGCTGCTAATATCATCAGAGTAGCAGACAAAAACGAATCACAAGATTCCTCATAGCACTTTAGGATTTACAATACAAAGCCCATGAAATTATGACCCAGGAGCTTCTGTTGTACAGAACCACCAAGAAAAAAAAAAACAAGAATGAAGTTGAGATCTTTAATATGACATGCCTCAACAAATGCATACCTACAAGGTATGAGAAACAGATATCATTTTTAAGTTTTTATAGGAAAAAACACATTGCCATTAATTCCCCATTAAAATAGTCCCTTTATTTTGAACAAACTTATCTCATTGTTCTTGCCACTTTCTGACACAGTTCTGGATGTCATTTTTTGTGTGTGTCTTCATTTGACTGCTGTGGATGTCCTGAATCTACTCAAAATGTTTTAATTCATGGTCATTTTGACTTTAGGCAAGAGCCAGAAGTTTCTTGGTACCACATCTAGTGAATAAGGTGGATGATCCAGACACCTTAATATTTTAACCAGCCTGCATTTCCATTGGGTGTACTTGCAGGCCACCCACATATGCATGTCACATCTTGTAAAGACACTCCAAAGAGGATGTGCAGGCTGCTTCAGAAAGTGGTAAGAACAATGGATACATGTGTTCTAAGAAAAGGGAAGTATCCCGAGGAGAAATTCATGACAATGTCTTTTTTTCTTTGTGGCCAGCTCAGCCTGCCCTTGGGGTGGGGCTGGCATGGCCTGTGGTGCCAAGGATCCAACCACACTCCTTGTGGTTTCCTAAGCTTTCCTAAGCAGGTGCTTAGACTGCTGAACTATCTCACTGACCCCCCACAGTGTGTCTTTTATTATAACAAAGTTTTTAAAATTTAAACATTCACTGTCTATTTTGATCACCTCCCATAAATGCTGCCTCCTTCCAGCCAAACCCTGAGAGAGAATAGTCTACACACACAGTATCCACTCCCTTCCCAGCTCCCCACAGGGTGGCTTCCACCCATACCACTGCATTGCACCTGCTCTCACCAAGCCCCGCAAGTTTTAAAATAAATAATCCTGGTAGACCTTGTGTTGCTTGAACAACTAGGGTAGAGCGTGGACTTAAGGCACATTAAAATACTCTGATATGGAGGAATTTTTATGTGTAGAAACTTTTAATTTTATGTTCTGAAACATGCGTTGCATACAAAGATGGCCAGAGAAGTTTATGATTCTTAGGAGAGTTGGACCAAAATTTGGTTCCCATTCAACCTGCTCCATTTACGCCTGTGCCATTCCTAGCCCCAAACTGCCCATTCCCTGGCTGGAAACATCAAAGAAGATTGTTGCTGGGACCACACCATTTATGATCATACAAACACATTTTTACACAGTTTTAATAATTGTGTATGTTCAGTGCTGCCTCTGGGCTGCTTTGTTTGCCATTATATCATAAGCATTCTCCACTTGCTCAATAGCATCTACAATTACTAATTTAATAGCTGCCTAATAATCCACTAAGTGGATGAACCATGTTTTACTGAACCATTACCGTTCTCTCAGGCATGGAGATTGCTCCTAATTTTTGATATCATGAATTCCCTTGAAGATAGCATGTTTCTCAGTTTTAATTAATCCCTTGTAATAATTACCTCTATATTAGGTTACTAGTTACCATTTTAAGACCTTGGATATGCATTTCTATTTTCTTCCAAAAGGACTGTGCCGATCTGATATAGCAATTTGTAAAGGGTCTCCCTAATGTACCTAGGTAAATAATGTGTCTTTTATTGTACTATTTGTAAAAAAAATGCATACAAGCTGAAATAGAGGCAAGGAAGATCGAGGGTTTCTTTCAGTAGGATTATGCATAGAACAAAAAAAATAAAATAAAAGACTGATAAAATAAAATGGAGAGAGATCTTTTACAAAGGGAAATGGAGATGGGGAAGAGGGGACCAGATTAACACACATTAGGTACATGTACCAACTACCCACAATGAATAAAAGCATTACATATTTTAAATTATTTATTTATTTGATACAGGGTCTTGCTATGCAGCTCATACTTGTAGTGATTCTCCTGTCTTAGCCTCCCGAGTGCTGGGAATACAGGAATGTGCCACTACACCCAGTTTTGGTGGCTAGGACAGTGTGCTCAGGGTTCTGGACTATGCACACCATGCAATATTGGGGATGGAACCCAGGTCTTTGAACTTGTCAGGAAAGTGCTTAGACTTCCAAGCTATCTCTCCAGCCCCACCATTGCATATATTAAACATGAACTAAAAATATAATAACAGTAGTTATTTTTTATGCACGCTAGTATTTTTTATTTTTAAAGTAAATCCATTACTATTTGTGAACATTTACAAGAGCGCAAACTCATACGTTTACATCTCAATGAATTCTGGTAGCAGATGACCTAGTATACTGTTGATCATTTGTGATACATATGTGCAATTGTATGCCATCGTCAGAATTTAGTTTCAGGACAGTTCTGTCACCCTATAATGTTCTGTTTTGCATACTTGTGATGTTTTCTGCCCCCACTTTCAGCCCAGTTAAGCACTGATGAACTCTGTTCATAAACTTTGGCCTTTTTTTCTAGAAACATCATATATATGGAGTTATTCAATATATGTAATGTTCTGTTTGGTTTATTTCCCTTATTATTTTTTATTAATTTTATTGAGGAGCAAATAGCAATGAGACAGTTTCAAAACCGATTAGTAGGACACTTTCAATAACTAATACATTGCATATTATTGTCTTTGTAGTGGTTATTCATATTCAGGTATAAAAAATAAGATATGTAAACAGCTACACTCTCTTAATTCACTAAGAGACATATGCTATACTAATGTCTGTAAGTATAATATCATGTATGCACCTTCTATGATACCAAAACATTATGAAAACAGTTTGCAATGTATTAATTTATCAAATCCATCTTGTCAAGGTATCTTAAAACTGTCTCATTGATATGTGTACTTCAATAAAATAAAAATTTTTAAAGAAGCAAAAAAAAATGAACTACAATTCAGGACTCTGACAGGACTCTCTGACAGGACTAAACAAAAAAAAAAGGGGGATACAAAGGAAGAACCATTCTGTGTTTGTATAAACAGTACAGTTAGGATAAATATGCAGTACTTTTGCGTAACTCTATGAGAAGCAAGATTTGCACTAATAGTGTTTGGACAGGATATCCTGTCTGCTTCTTGTACTATGGATAACCACCAGGAAGATAACAATGTAAAAAGTATTAATTATTGAAACTGTACTATAATTCAGCTTTAAAAAAAGATAGGTATACAGCTACATTCTCTTCATTCAATGATAGAGGCATCTGCTCTAATAGTGTTTGTAAATAGAATATCATGTCTGCACCTTGTACAACAAAAAACTACTATGAAAACAATATGCAATGTATCAATTATTGAATCTATCCTACTAATTTGATTTGGAACTGTCTCATTGCTATTTGTTCTTCAATAAAATAAATTAAAAAAGCACTGCATGCTAATAAGAAAAAAAAAAGATTCAGACGTGATATCCTGTCCAAACACAGCTCAAGTCAACAACTTCTGACATTGCCAGTCCTATGGATAACCCACTACTATTATGGACTACTGGACTATATTGAATTATTTTGCTGAATTCACATACCTACAATATTTAAGTGGCAATGGAATACTCATCTCTGACAAAACTAAACAAAAAAGGGGTATATAAATGAAGGACCATTTTGTATCTGTATATACAAAATAGTTAGGATAGATATACAGCTACTTTCTCTTAGTTCAGTGAGAAGGAAGATTTGTACTAATAACAGGAATTAAAATATAAAAAGAGAATCTAGTGAGAGAGGGGGTTGCTAGAAGAAGGGGAATACACAGGATTAAGATATGTTAAATAGGGCCAGGGAGATGGTTCAGTGGAATAAGTGCTTCCCTGGCAAGCACAAGGGCCTGAGTTCAATCCTCAGTTCCACTCCCCCAAAAATATGTTAAATGTACATCCCCATGCCCTAAGATGAATGTAAACATCACATTCTGCAAACACAAACTAAATTAATAAATAGCCACCTTATATTTTGACCATTCCCCATACATAGCAAAATGAATGTTATGGGGCCAAAGCTGGAGCCCTACCCCCACACACAATTAGTGCCATGTCAGTGCTTCCTTAACATTACATTCTAACAGCCACTTTAGATTAATGCTCAAGTTTGATCAACCCCTGGAGAGAGCTCTGAGTCTCAGTTGTTCTGTGACTCCGGGAGAGCTGTTACATTCAGAAGCCTCAGTGATGCATCTGTTACATAAGGATTAAAAAACCCCATGTTGAAAATAAGATCAGACAGCATAATCATCATCCCAGTAATGACAACAAGGAATGACAAAAACAATGGTGGCTAGTTTCATGCAATGTGGAAGCCTTGAGTAAACCAAAGGGATCTATGTGTACTATCTTATTTAGTATTTGTAACAGTCTTCTGAGATGGAAAGAGTAAATACATTATGTCACTAAAGGGCCTAGTGAATAGTAACTAATATTAAGTTCTTTAATATCAGTAATTCCCAATGAAGAATAATCCAATTAGCTCAAGGGAAAGCTGAATTGCTGAAATGAATATTGCCTGAATGATTAGCTTTCCTTTGGAACGTTCATTAAAAGGTCCGGAGTGGTATTGATTAAGCTAAAACTACATTTAGTGGCCTCCCTGTATCTGTGTTTCTTGGTCTCTACCTGCATATTTTTCTCTTGCTTTATTACTAGGCTTGATCATGTGACTCATTTTGGCCAATGAGATAATAAAATACCTTAGGAAAGTGGAGCCTGGAAAGAGGGCTTGCACATTTCTGCTTCCTGTCTTGCTCCATTGCTCCTGCAATGATAATAAATCCAAGCTAGCTTGCCGGAGAGGATCAGATCATGTACAACAAATTGGAGTCACTGAATTTGTGGCCACCTAAACAATCCTGCTCTGGCTCTCCTGCCCATTGATCCATGAGGCACTCTAGTCCTAGCCCAGATCAGTAGAACCTTCTAGACAACCCATGGACTCGTGTGCATAATAAATGCCTACAGCCTACCACTGGATTTTATGGGTCTCATTAAGTAGCCTTACTATAGCAACATTTGACTGACACAACCAGTTTCATTATCTCATGCTGTTCCTTTTATACAGGCTGAGAATACCTACTCAATATGACTTTTGTTGATATTTTACATATATCGTCTCATCCCTTACCCACAAATCTATGAGGCATATGCTAGTAGTACCTTCCCTTTATTTATTTTTTTTTCTTTCTTTTTTTGGTGGGACCGGGGATTGAACTCAGGGCCCTTTGCTTGCCAGGAAAGCACTTATTCCACTGAGCCATCTCCCAGGCCCCGTACCTTCCCTTTAAAGATGAAAACATAAGGTACAAATAATTTAAATGTCCATTTCAATTCCACATGGCTGGTAATGGAGAACACAGAGGTTCAAGCTGGGCAGTGTGTCCTCAGAATTCCCACAGTTAACCACTATGCACTACCTCAAATACATTATGTTGGAGACAGCTCTTCAAACCAAGCTGCTTAGAGGAGGCCTCTCCTGTCCTGGGAGCAACACTTTCCCAGACTTCCCTTTTGGACCAGGGTAGGCACTGAGAATCAAGGGATGGCTATCTCCTCTCGGAACCTGTGGCTCTGTCTCATTCAACTGACTGGGTACTGAGGGATTAGGACACACCTGGTGTTCTTGTGATATGTGTTCTTGAAGTCTGGGGCCGGGTGAGGGTTAAAGGAGGCTACCAGGAAACCAGCCAGAGTCTTGACTCTGTAGTCCACTATTTGTCTATAAATGTCCAAGAACCAACTGGCTGAAGAGGTTCAAGATATGCACAGCCTTGTTTCACTCAGTCCTCATGGTCTCTGTCATCTGGACATCTCACAGACTCTGAGGCTCCCAGATTTGGCCCTTTAAATACATCCTCCATCTAAAACCAGAGAATGTTCATAATATATATACTGGGGGGTGTCACTCTGCTTAAATCCCTGCAGCGTGTCTTTGAGAAGAAACACCAGAGTACAGGACTTTGGGCTCCTCACAGCGTGTCAGCACAATCTCTCAAACCCGGGCACAGATCTAGTTGTTGCCAGAGGAGGATCCAAGTTTCCCTTCATCTATGATCATTCTACTCTTTGGGCTCTGTTCTCTACCACCAGGTTTGGACCCAGATTAAATGTCCAAGACAAAGGCTATGGGATGAAATGAAGGCTAACATGGAAAGTCATTGTCCTCGCTTGCTTCCCTTGTCATCATGGGCCCTGGAGTTCAGAGACTCAGCAAAGTGGTGCCCTTGTGGGCCAGCCTAAGCAGTGAGGGAATGTTGGGAAGTGGGGGAAGTGACGAGTTGGGACTTGCACCTGCATACACATTAAAGACCTGAGATAATGATCACCAATTCATTTGCACTGTCTTAATTACAGCACACTTAGTCTTTAATCAATAACTTATATCCATATGTACTTCACAGTCATCCTACAAAGTCTCTGAGGACTTTTCATCACCTCCGTTACTTGGAAGAGGCAACAGGCCTGGAGAAGTGCACAAGGTTGCTAGGTCAGTCCAAATGCAAATGCTAAATCTACACTGTGGTCTCCTTAGTTCTTTACCCTACCTACATCTATAAGTCTATTAACTTCTTCTTGGGTATGCAATTTGTCAAAGCATAGTCTACTTCACAGGAGAAGCCAGTTATACGTTTCTTTAAATTCATGAAGTCCATATTGAAAGACTATTAGTAAGTCAAGGAATGTATATGGAATAGTGGCACCCACAGTTCTACCGATAGCCAGGAAGTCTCATGCAGCTAGTCTCAGGTCTCTTGGCCTGGAGGAAGGTTGTGCTCATTAAAGGAACACGCTCAAGCCTGGGTATTGTGAAAATGCCAGGGAACAACCTTGAGGAGTCTAGAACTGAGGCAGTGGTGATAAATACCCTCACTTTCTAAGAAATGTATATAGCAGAGTCTCCAGTGGGATCCACATAATGAATGGCAATACCCCATGCACACACCTCCTTTACTCATTTTATCCCTTTTGACATTTCTGCATCATGTTTTGGGGAATCACCTCCTCAGGAAACAACACTCATCCAGTCAGGCTGCGCCTCAGGGAGAACTCAAAATGAGACAGTGATGGGTTTCCTGTCAAGAAGAAAGTCTGGGCTAAAACATACCACAGGGAGTCAAGAGTAAGTAGGAGCAAAGAACCATCAGGATATTGGAGTCTCTTGAAAGAAAGCAAAGTTATCTGAGAGAAAAATAAAGTACATCACTGCCACTTGGTGATACCATTCCGATACTTCAGATGCACTGTACATTCATGTGTGAGCACACCTGCACATGTCATATTTTATGTGCCTTTGTGTGAGAGAAAAAGAGAATAAATACCTGAGAAACTGATGACTAAACTGACAAAACTGTTGAAAATGAGTGAGTTTCACAGAAATGTGACAGAGATGTTTAAATTACTTTCTTTACTGAGGTATTTTGAGTTTTGACTGAAAAGAATTCAAGAGAAGCACTTACCACTGAGCCTAGCACTTGGCAAACACACAGTGTTTGTGAAGTATTAATTTTTGCAGCAGTGCTCCTGCGGGCCTCCTAGATTCTCTTCACTTGGCCACTATATCCATTCCAGGCACCTGTGATGCCAGGTGCTTAGGGATTCACAGCACTGCATCACAACACTTCTGTGGCCTCAGAAGATGTCCTACTATTAATGGGAGTCACCTTGTCCTGAAAGTATCACCATTTCCTCCGGCACACGGCAGACTGACACAGGCTACACAAGGCCTTCTGCATCCCAGATGCATGTGGAGGGGTCAACTCAGCACTTTGCTTATGGCCCATGGGCCAATCCCAGCTCTCAGTTCCCTTTTATAAATAATTACTGGAACACAGTCACACTCATTTCTTTCTGAATTGGCCATAGCTGTCTTCCTGGTGGTTGAATATTTGCAGCAGGATCTGTCTCCTCCACAACACCTAAGGTATTTGCCAATGACTCTGCAAAAGAAGTTTTATGACCTGTCTATACTAGCATACTGTCTAATACAGTGACCATGGTGACTTGCAGGTATTTAAATTTCAACTCATTAAAATTAAATAAATTGAATTGTTTAGTTCCTCAGCTATACTAGGCACATTTTGGCTACTCAGAGCCACATGTGGCCACTGGCTGTCCTACTGTAGAGAACAGTACATGCTGTCTCCTCCATCACAGAAAGTTCTCCTGCACAGCACTAGTCCAGAACCTCTAACTTCTTTATCAAGCCAAGGGTGGACTTAACCTGATCCCATTCTGACTCAGTCCTTCCCACTTCTTTTCCGTCTTTTACAGGTTCCTCCCTCAGTAAGTCTCAAATAGCTGTCCTGTCTTCTCAGTCTATTTCTAGAGAGGTAGGCACTATGGTTATTTAGATTTTTGTATCATATTTCTTCTCATATGGTGAAGGTGAGACTAGACGCAGGGATGATATCGAGTGTACTCCTAACTCTCTGGTCCTCAGCACAGTGTGTGTCACAGAGCAGTCATTCAGTGAATGAATGAATGAATGAATCAATCAATCAATCAATGAATCAATGAATGAATGAATCAATGAATGAATCAATGAATGAATGAATGAATCAATGAAATAAGCTGCCCTTCTCTCAGGTTGTGTTGTCCAGCTGGCAGCCCAGAGCTCCTCTTGACCTATTCCTACTACAGATTTCAAGCTCGATTTCTCAACCAATCAACCTTGCCCAGAAGCCCAGCTGTGACAGTTAATAGATGAAGCCTTTCCATTTGCGAGTTCCCTTGAGTCCCAGCCATAAAAAGAGGCAAATCTCCAGGATGCTCCGCACCTACGTCTTCACGCTTATCCCAGTGGCCTCACCTCTGTAGACACTGTGCTTTCACATTTCACCTTCATCACTTCTCAAAGTCAGGAGGATGCATGACTTGTCTGCATCTCTGAATCCCACTGTAAGGGTGGCATCTGTGATTGAAGCCAATGCTCATTAAGCCAGGGCTCTGAGGGCTGGTTCCTCCAGACATGAGGACAGAGAGAAAAGCCAGACTGTTGAACAGTCTGCTTTCATCATAAGATGTTGTGAATTATATCTGAAGTGGTCAGGGTGAAAAGAAAGCATTTAGTAATAACAAATGTGGAGGAGTCTTTCTTCTGAGATAAGCCTCACAGAGAATGGCTGGTCCTGTGCAACATGGCAATATGGAGCACAAGGAGCAGGGCAGCTTGGCTATGGGCCTTCAGAGGTTCTCTCTGCAGAGTCTAGCCAGGTATATTTTTCCCTAAAGCACTAGGAGGATGATTTACTCAGGTGACTGAGGGTTTCATAACATTGTCCAAAGCCTCTAGGTTTGGAGGATTTTTGTTTCATGTGTTTAGTTGCTGTCTCCCATACTGAAAACCAGCTTCCAGGACCAAGGCAGCTTAGGAAGGACAAACAGCTCCCTCATTTAAGTCACAGTCTCTTTCTACACCTTCATCAGAGAAAAGGAGTGTTTAGGTAGCTGGTCTTTATCCTTCCCTACCATTCTGGCTCTCCAAGTCACCATTTGTGCCCTAGCAGACTGAGCCTAGAAGAGCAGAGAAACCCTTCAGCCCTATGGTCAGCTTCTGCAGCCTTTGTCACCAACAGAGCATGTTTAATTATCTCTGCTGGAGCGTGGAAGTGACACAGAAGGTTACGTCATGAGATGAGAACATGTCCACATGCAGCATTACCATAGGGCTCCAAGGAGACCTAAAACACTGCCCAAGAAGGAACCTATAGCCACCATCCTGTGACTGTGCCATAGCCCCCATGTGTCCAAGCCCACTGTATTCTGCAACTCCATGAGGTCTATGTAAATCATGTCCTTGGGACTGGAGGAAGGCCATATCCACGCAGGTGGGCACATGCCTTGATGGCCATGTGGAGCATTCATCTCACTCTTTATTAACCCATAAATGGATGATGAGATTTCAGAAACCTTCATGATATGTTCTTACTATAACCTATACGCTGAGTTCACTCACATATATACCCAAATAAAGTCCATCTCCTTACAGATAGCCACAGATGACTTCTACATAAGACAGTTACTCCTTAGTCTTTTATTATTAAGTATATTATTAAGAACCCTAAAGAGTCCAAGGTAAATAGTCTTCGTTGGTCGAGGACAGACATATACCTCTCAGGCTTTCCTCTGAGATTGAAAAGACAATTAAGGTGGACACTTATGTGTTTCTGTGTAACTCTCCAGGCTCTACAGCCCAGGACCAGTCCATGCCTTGCCTTGTTTGTGGATGCAGTCAAAGCTTTCCCACCTCAGGTTACATCACAAAGGAAAGGGGAAGGACAGAAGGGCAGCAACCCCACCGCTGCTACCTGTTATCTTCTTCAAAAGAGCTCTCCCAGAAGTTCAGCTACGGTTTGGCCTTATCTCTCACTGGCTGAAACTTAACTACATGGCCCTACCCAGCTGCAAGAGGGGCTGGGAAATATGGATGATCCTATCCTTATCATAATAAAATTCAATCACGGAAAAGAAGATTAAAACAGTTACTGGTTAGGCAACCAGCTGTCTTCTTTCTTTCTTTCTTTTTTTCAATGCCAAAAAAAAAACCACAGAGAAGGTAAGTAAGTTTCCTAAGCAAACAGTAAAACCAAGACTTAGAATCCAGAAGAAAAACTGATTAGTATCCTGCAGCATATGCCATTCACTTTGCCTTATCTGACTCAATTGATTTTACTTGTTGTATGTTTCCTTTTGTATTTCTGCTTTTCGCTTGTTATACTAGGGAGACTATACGATATTTACACGTGTGTCTGGTTTATTTCCCTTATGAGTATATGTTCAAGTGGCATCCACTTCAGTATAAATGCTTCGAACTTACCATTCTTAATAGCTGAGTAATACTCCATTATATAGAAATACCACATCTTTTTCAACCATTCCTCATGTGATGGACATCTTGGTTGTTTCCAAGATTTTGCTATCACACATTGTGCTGCTATAAACATAGGTACACATATATCTCTATGATACAATGTATCCAGATCCTTTGGGAAAATTCCCAGTAGGGGGATAGCCAGCTTGAATGGGATTTCCAGTCCTACTCTTTTGAGGAGTCTCCACACTGACCTCCACAATGGTTGTACCAGTCTACATTCCCACCAGCAGTGGAGAAGTGTTCCCTTTTCCCCACAACCTGTCCAACATTTGTTGTTGTTGATTTCCTTATGATAGCCATTCTTTCTGGAGTGAGATGTTATCTCAGTGTTGTTTTTATTTCAAGTTCTATAGTGTGCCTGGGGAGAGTCACATGAAGAGAAAACTTTCTCTCAAGCTCTCACAGAGAGCAAACTGGTCAAGCATTGGCCGTGACTCATCCACATGGATGACACAGACAAAGGAACTACAGAATAATGTACAGGACTACATGATAAACCCTGAGAGGACTTCAATGACCACATAGGAAATATAAAGTTCATGTGTTGGTATATAAGTCTTGATCTATCTAGGTCTTAACCATCCAGCAGAAAAGTATAAGAATGAAGTATACATCGTGGGGCCATAATATTAACCTGAGCTGTAAATGGCTATGGTCGACAATTTCTTTGAATAACTCACTATTGTTGTAGAATGCTGGACTGTGTTGGATTGTGGTATCAAGTTCAAGCACCTAAGTTAGTTGAATGTCAATGGAGTGCCCACATTAGACAGGTGTAGACAAAGGAAGGGGTGTAGAAAGAAAAAATCATGATGTGTGTGTATAGACAGTACAGTTGGGATAGATAACGCTGTGCTTCTACATAATTCTATGAGAGGCAAGATCTGCACTAATGGTGGTTGGACAAGATATTATGTCGGCTTCTAGTACTACGGTCATCCACTAGGAAAATAATTATTGAATTTTTGATATAATTCAGGTATAAAAAATAAGATAAGTAAGCAGCTACACTCTTAATTCACTGATATGAGATATCTGCTAAAATAATATCTGTAAATATAATATCATCTATGCACCTTGTACAATACCAAAACATTATGTAAACAGTTTGCAGTGTACTAATTTATCGAGTCTGTATTGTTAAGGTGTCTTGAAACTGTCTGATTGACATTTGCAGTTCAATAAAATAAAAAAATAAATAAATAAACACAAAAGACTTAGAATCCAATACTCTGCCCCTTCCTTTCATAGGGATATGCACCTGCTCTGATGCAGTTTTTAGAGATGACTGTCAGATGCTAATAAGAAGACATTGTCTTTCCTCTCCTAACCAAACTCTCTTCTCTCTCTCTCTCTCTCTCTCTCTCTCTCTCTCTCTCTCTCTCTGTCTCTGTCTGTATCTGTCACTCTGTCTCTGTCTCTGTCTCTCTGTCTCTCTCTGCACCCCTCCTTTTCTCTCCTCTCTGGACTCATCAGATCACCTCAGTTTCTAAAATGCATCTGTCACACACATCAACCAGGAAAAACAATTAGTCAATCAGCTGCAGGGGAGGGGCCCTGTCAAGTCAGGGACTAAATTGAAATTGACCAGTGGATTCATTCCAGCCATCACCTTGACAGCACCAGGCAGACACCCTCACAGCAGCCAGGGCTGTTGAAAGACTCAGCGCCCACTGAAAAAGTGTTTTTATTCTCTGCTGCTTGCATCTGTGTCTTGGCTCTGCAGGGACAATCAAGTGGAGGTCATTTCCTAAGCTGCTTTGAGATCCAGAGAATACTTATGCAAAGATAAGCAGAAGAGAAAAACCAATTTCCTTCCAATATTTCTAGCTTCTCAGAAAAACAACTGCTGTGCAGAAAATATTCATCTCTGCCACCATGGCAAAGAATGACAAGGACATAAAGCAAATGTGATTGGGCCTTTTGTGTGCACAGCAAGAAAATAATGCAATTAAGAAACTCCAGTGACATTTAAGCTCCTGAGGAATTGTGCAGACTTCCGGTCCTCTAGGAAAGATCCCAAAAAGGATCCTAAAAGAGACCAAAGACTACTGTATTCACTAACTTTCCAAATGGGCTCTTTTATGTGTGCAACACAATGACTCTTGCATCTGATAGTGTTTGAGAAAATAGAGCAAATCTTTTTATCAGAGGACGTCTGAGAAGGATGCTAGTTCATGTGCAAACATACACATATTTAATTGAATCAAATAGGAACTAGTGAGCATGGTCAAACCTCAATACTTGTCAAAGTCAGATCTAAGGAAAAACGAGCAGGAGTAGGGGTTGCAGCTCAGTAGCCAAAGAGTTGCCTAGCAGGCTCCTGGGACGGAGCCTGAACACTGAAAAAAAAATAGCATGCTCTATCAACTTCCAACATCAGAGTTGGCCAACCATTGTTCACTTTATTTACTAACAACTGTGCTAGATGTTTCCACAGATGTTTTCCATTTAGTCCCTGCTCTAAATCTATGAGGTTGTCATATTTTATTCCTACTTTACAGATGAGAACGCTGAGGATCAATAGGGGCTAATCATTAAGAGAAAGAGAGAGCTCGGGTATGAAATCCATTTGCTGTGACTACAAACCTAGAGAGGTTTCCTGGCTACAAAAAGAAGCTTCCTCCCTCGAAATATTATTGACTATGTTCACATAAGGTGGAAATGTAGAGTAGGGACACTGGATCCTCAGTCAGATCCTCGGATCTGCTGCCCACTTGCTCTATAGCCATGGACAAATGACTTGCTCCTATAACCTTCCGGGTTCTTAAATAAGTAATGATATCATATCCCAATTTATTATTAATATATAAGTATAAAATACAGGTAAAAATGCTTGCTATATAGTCTGTTTCTATTGTATTCCAATGACAAAAATGGCTCATTAAACATCCAACGTGATGTCAGGGTACTTAGAGAAACTCCTTCAGGGGAATTATCTGCTCTGAATCTACATCACTATTTATATTACTGGACCACAGTACCCTTTTATTAATACAGCATCAGACTCCCTGGAGTACTTGCTTGTGCCAGCTCTGCTGGATTCCAAGGTGCTAGCACTTTGGACACAATGATCTTTGCCTTTGAAGGATCTGCTGAGGAACAGTGCACAGAACGGCTATTGCCAGGATTCCCGGTCTGTGTTTGGCAGTTACTACTGTGGCTCTGACGATCTTTTTTCTCCTACTAGGGACTGATATCCTGTTTACTTCTTGGAACAAATGTGTCCTCCTCTTAGGGTTCTCAGCAGCCTCGGACACCTGCATTCAGGGCTTTCACACCTGTGCTTTATATCACATTTCCATCCAATCCAGCTACAGAAGACTTCAATGTCTATAAAGAAGGCCTGGCCACTTTTCAAAGATTATTTCCCACCTCTGTCACCTCTGCAGTCTTTGTGCCACATCACTTCATGCAGATTTCCTACATAGTGTGATGTACAAGTGCAGTGACCTGAAGGATTCTACCCTTCATTCAGTCTCTCAGGTCCATCCCTTATTCCATATCTCAATGATAGCTCCCTGGGACAAACCAGCTCACCAAGAGCCCACATTCTGTATAAGCTCCTGTGCTCTGTGCCAGGGACCTAGAAGGTACATTGGGTCAGTACATCCTCAGTTATAAAGCTGAAAGCCAAATGGACTCAGTATCAGTTATCACAGAATTAAATGGGAGGAAAAAATAAAAGGTTATACAGACCTGTAGTCTTCAGATGGAATACATGAAGAGAAACTGCTAAGGTAGGGAGGGCTAGAGCTCACAGCGAAGGGGAAGAACAAGTCTCAATCTGATCTTCACCTGCAGTATAGTTTTGGAGTCCTCAATAACATTATATTAAGATGGACCCATGTTCCATCTCTAATAATAATTGCTACTTTTTATCAATCACCTTCTTTAATTGAATTGAAATGTTTTGAAAAATTAATGATCTTTCAAGATTATTTGTTTCCCAATAAATTGATAACTTATCATTGCCTTTGGTTTCTCCAGTCACTTTGATTTGGGGGAATTTGTGATCCCTAAGGAAAGCTAATCTATATTTCATTGCTAAATCTAATGAATTTTTTGAATAACAGATATTTAATGCATGTAAATATGTTTAGTCAGAATCAAATGCTTGTTAACTTCAATGATACAGTTTTTCTATCCCATTTTTCAGTCCATAAACTGTCTTTTCTGTCCCTAAAACATTTCTAGATAAGGCCAGAAACCTGGTCATAGATTTGAATAAGGAAAAAGACTGTAATGAATCAGATTGCTGGGAAAGCATATGAAGGACCTTGAATGGGTGGGAGGGAAGGAATGCTACCCTCAAGACAAAAGGAGCACATGGAAATTGTGTGACCCGGGGAAGAAGCAAGGTCACATCTGTGTCGTCATGGTCACCCTGGCTGTGCCAAGGCAGAGGGCTGGCGGTAAGGACATGGAGCACAAGAAGAAGCAGGTCCGAAATTGGCAACAGGAAGAGGAAGACCAGTAGAAAAGTACTGAAAGATAAGAAATCCCTTGCTGAGAAATGAGTATTGAGGTGGGGGGATCATAAGGACAGAGGAAACAATCATACTCCTAGACACATAGATGAGTAGGCTAGGCCTAGGAGCACCCCCAGAAATTGCACTGGGACAAGGAAGTAGCTCTGGTCCCAAGTGGAAATATCTCACATCAGATATCCAGGCTTTCTTTCTCTTGGGATATGTTATATTCATTGAGTACATGAAGCCATTCAGATCAGATTTCAATGGAGATAGGCATGGGCAAGCCCAAGAATGTGTCTTTACACACCACATGTAGTTCAGCACACCCAGCCAACACCAGCTGCACAGAATCACCATCATTACTGAGTTCTTTAAATCTCTCTCTCTCTCTCTCTCTCTCTCTCTCTCTCTATATATATATATATATATATATATATATATATATATATATATACACTTCTCCAACACTTCAAAGGCCCACTAAGAAGGACATTGTCATTCCAAACTTAGAAATGAGATAGAAGTCTAGTATCTTGTGTGCAGTCACATAGCTGGTAATCAGTAATCGGCATACTTACCCCCCCCAAATATCTTGATGTTTTCCAAACTCCACCAATATCAGGGCAAGACTATTACTTTCACTGGTGTTATAAAATGATTGAAGTGGTACAGTGGTAAATATCTCTATTCACAGCACTTAGGTGAAAATATAAAGATGGCAATTTCAAGTTCCACATAACCAATTTAGCAAGAGCTTGTCTCAAAGCCAAATAGGTGGAGTAGGACAGCTGTGGCTGTACCTCACTGGCAGAATGTCCTGGAGTTCAATCTATAGCATAACAAAGAAAAGATTTATGGATGATACCTCATCATGTCAATAGTCTATGCATCTATAAATTAATCTTTCCCTTTAGTTGTCCCAAGACTTGCTTTAGGCCAATGGACACAAAACTATCATTTTCTATTTGATCCAGGGAGCAATGTATAAATGCCCCTCCCATTCTCCAAAGTTCTATTGAAAGAGAACAAAACTAGAAAAATGAAGAAATATCGCAACAAAATGACTTTAAAAATACAACATAGTCTAATAGACAGAAATAATGTACCTTCAGAAATTTGCCAGGTCTCATAGATCTGCTAAGACAAAGATTAGTAATGGGACTGAAATAAAACATGAGATTTGGACTGAGAAATGGCTCAGTGCTAGAACACTTTATCTAACATGATTGAGGCTCAGAGTTCCATCCATAGCACTGCCAAAAAGGGGGCAAAATGAAACTTGGATGAATTGTGATGGCAAAGATTCCTCACACTATGTCTGTGGACAGAAGAATAAAACTGAGGAAGGGGCAGATTTAAGCGACAAGGAGGGAAAACGTACAGCTTTGTGGCTGATCAGACATGAGCATGTGGAGGTAGAGAATTCTAAATGTCTCCCCAATGTCTTTCCCTTTTTTAATTTTATTTTCTTTTTCTTTTGGTGGTATCAGGGATTGAAACCAGGAGCTTGCACTTGCCAGGCAAGCACTTATTACACTGAGCTATCTCCTAGCCCCGTCGCCCCGATTTCTGAATTAGGTGATAAGATACTTTTTACAAAATAGAGGAAGACCATTTTGGCACTGATCTATACAGCTGAGGTGGATGAGACAGGCAGGAAAAAGGTATGTGGACATGGAGTTCAGAAGAGTGGGATATGTCCACATCTTATTGAAATGATAGAAATAAATAAAGCATCTAGGGAGATTTGGGACATTGTAAGAATGAACTAGGACATAACACAGCCAAGTTTAAAAACTACAGATGAGCAACATGGGCATATGATCCTAGAAGCATGTCTTCCAGCAAATGACCTGGAGAGACTTCTTAAAAAATTGCTTTTAAAAAAAAAACTTACTTATTTATTTGTTACAGGGTCTTTCTATGTAGTTCAGATTCATAGTGATCCTCCTATCTCAGCCTCCCCAGCGCTCAGATTATATTATGTGCCACCATGCCCAGTTTTGGTGGCCTGAATAACACACCAGCGGCTCCAGGGCCAGTACAGCATGTGGTACTGGGGATCAAACCCAGGTCCTTGTGCTTGCCAGGCATACACTTATGTCACCAAGCTGTCTCCCTAGCCCTAGATTTTTTATCTTTAAAACAGCAGGGGCATACAATTCACAGGGAGGTACATGGGGAAATTCTGTCTAGTGGTCCAGGTAAGAGGGATTCAATATAAAAGTACAGCCATGCTTTAAGAGAAAGAAGAGCTGAAGCAAGACAGGAATGCCCTCTGGAAAATACAAGGATGGTTGTGGGAGAGAAAAATACCAGTGTCTGAAAATCCAGAGCCTGCATAAGTCAGGTCTAAAGGAAAGATAAGAACCTGCAAATATTTGACTTGTGTTAATTCCAGCAGAGAGAATTGATTCTACAGCAAAGAGAAGGCTGTGACTTGTAAGTAATGATAAGAAAGAAAAGCCATTGATTATCAACTCTAAACAGCAAACCACTTGTTTGCAGAGTTGTTGTCTCCGGGAAACAAAGCAGAACAAAAAGAGAGTGTAGACTCATAATAGCTGCAGATGGGCATGTCCCAATAAATAAAGCTGCTCCTCTGCTGGAGAGGGCAGACTGTAAATTGATCCAATTTTTGAAGAACTCTCCAATTCCTGAAATGCTCAGTGACCCAACAATGAAACTTCCAGGGAATTATTCTAGAAGAAATTATCAGGTGGGTGCATGTATATATATATCAGCACCTAGAGGGATATTAATCATAATTTTTTTAAAAATTAGAAAATACCTAAGTATCCAGAAGTCAAGGTTATCATAAAATTAATGTACAGCTATCTAACAAAATGTCAAAAATAAGCAAAGTGTTTCTGGTTCCTTGTCCCCTTTTTACCTAGCCATGCCACCCTGGCTTTTCTCTGCTTATACTTCATAATAGCTGTGCAAGCCAAGCCATTAGTGACTGTCATACTGCCAAGTCCAAGGGAAACCTTTTTAGAAGCTTCTATGCAACACTTCTGACAGTTGACAGTTCTATTTTCAGTCTTGCTGTTGACCCAAAGCACATTTTCCTGATCATCCTCCCGCTTTTGTATCCCCTTCTTTCCAGGCTCTACTTGTAGGCTGCAAACGCATGAGGATGGCCCTCCCCAGGATTGGCTTCTCTTGTCTTCTACACACTCTCTCTAAGGTACTCACACTGCCATGGCTTTGTGGGAGAAAATCTGTGCTTTTATAGAAAACGTGCGTTATCTCTCGCATATGCTTCCTTGTTGTCTGATTCTGATACTATGGAAGTTATTCTGCAACTCTTAAAGTTGTAGATAATTGATAGCAAGCCAGAATAATTCTTCTCTATAGACATGCAAATGGTTCTGCCTAAGTGAGGGAACTTCTGGCCCAAAGTGGGGAAAAAAAAAAAAAAAACAGGCAGTTTTTTCCATATTTGCATTTTCATTTCAATATTCTTCATCTATAACAGTCTCTGATCTTTAGGTTTCCCTTCATGCTAGTTGTCATGCCTCACCAGTGTCCTCATTAATGTATTAAATAAAATCACGTTTATCTCTGAATCTATATGAGAGTCCTGATTTTACCTTTGTTCAGAAAGTTACCTCTTAACAGTTTTAAATTATATCTAGAGCAAAAGAATCCAAATGCATTTCTCTATTCCTGACCATACCTTACCTTACTGATTTGTGTAATCCCCTCTTGTTATTCAAGACAATGTTTTCTAAAATTGCACTGAAGTTGTGAAAATTGAATGATTTATCCAGGGTGAACATAAGGTCAGCTTCCTGTGATCCATTGGTCACAATATTTTTGCCAACTGATTAATATAGTACCTTGTTTTATGTGTGTTTCTGCTCAAGGACACCTTATTTAATACATATTGTTTAATCATTAATGATGAATTCACTGCCAACAGTGTCATGACTCAGGCCTAAACACTTCATCTAATGCATTTATTTTCTCTGTAAGTCACTTCATGGCCCTATGCTTAGAAACATCAGATAGCATCTCTACATTGCACCATAACAGCAAAATCACAAAGAGCACAGAAACGTGAAAACTAGGACACCAAATGCCCATCTCACTCACACACACACACACACACACACACACACACACACACACAACACTAGTTTATACTATAATAGCTAAAACTAGAAAGCAGCGTCAACTTCTTCATCCTTTCCTAGGAGTATGTTCATTGGGCAATTCAAATCTTTTTCACTGCTTTGTGCATGTTTATGAATGACATGGGAAAGCCCTGAAGATTTTGTTGTCACAAGTAAATTTCAGCCCACAGATGGGTTTGTATGCATGGAATTCACCAATAACGAAAATTGATGGTATTTTCATGTCTTCATTAAATGGATGTTGGTTTAAAGGTGACATAAAAATTAAATTTTATCTATTTTTCATCATGCTACATGCCTTAAGAGCAAGTTCCATACCGTACATAATTATTTAACATGTACTTGTATTTAATGGGATATAAAATAATTAAGTATGGTATGTGGGGAAATCATTACTACATCCTTTTCAGAAAAAGAAATCAGTTATAAAACATCTGCATAGTGTTCAGTTTCATCCAAGAAGATGTATATGTCTACATTTAAAAATATACACAGAGAAAAATAAAACCTCAACAGGAAGAGCTACAGCAAAGTTTGAAGCGGTTGTCTCCAAGTAATAGAGTTTCTAGGTCCATGTTTTAAACAATCATTTTAGTGTTTTTCTGTATTTTCTAAAATAGAAATAATGAAAAGGTATTTCTTTCATCATCTCTACAAAATGTCAGTAGATGTGAATGCCGGCCTTTTCCACTACAGGCAAAGGAAGTCTGACAGCTAGAGGCACCTGAGGTTCTCTAACTGGCCAGAAGGTTTCCTGGCCAGCACCCCCAGCCTGCCACTATGACAGGGGGGCTTCACAGCTTAACCCCTAGGGATTTGTGCTCACCTGAGTAAGAACTTTCACTCAATGGTTTTGAAAATGTGTGGCCAGAATGAAGCATCACGCTCTTGCAGTTTTCGATGTGGCACATTACAGGAGCCCCATTCTCCATTCCCTCCAGATCCTAACCTCCACAGAACTCCATTAGCTTTTCAGCCACAATATGCTGACCACATACACATACCCACTCTTCCAACTGCTGGATGTGTCCCCACAGAAGTCTGTCCTCAGGGAGCGAAGAGTCCACTACATTCAAGACTGAGCACTGCCTCTTTGTACCCTGTGGGAAGCCATGAGATGTCTAAGCTGCCAGAGCTTTGACTGAATGCTCTGGTGTCAGTACAGGGGTAGTCCAGTGAACACACCGACTGTAAAAGGCAATTAAGGGTCATGTTATTGACTTCTTCCTTCTCGGGGATATTCCTTTGAGCTCAATTTTGTTGTGTTTAGTTCATATACCATCCTATATAAAATAGTCTGGGTCAAGTTTAAATGGATTTGCTGCTTCACCTTCAAATAAAAATACATTCAATTAATCAGGCTCCTGCATCTCCCATCCCATTCCCTCCTCTCCCCCAAGCCATCTGGTTAATACGTAATTCAGAGCACATAGAGACCTTCTGCAGCAGGTGTAGGACAGGAGTCAGAAGACTGTGGGGTCAGGAGGTGATATTTTACAGCCATTGCAAGATCTGAGATTTGGAGAAGATGACTTGACTCCTGAGAGCCTCAGTGTCTCCCTGTATAAAGTAGGAGTATTGTCTGAGCTAGTCTCAGAGTCTCTGTGAAGCTCAATAGAGATGGTGCTTAGAAAGGAATAGACAAAGATCGGAGTAGAGAAGTTCTGCAGCCAGCCCCACAGAAGAGGTTTGCAACTTTCCTCCAAAATTGAGTTGTCTTAATTGGGTATTTACTCTGAGTCCACAAGGTCAGAGGGCCTGCAATTAGCACTCTATTTTTTTCTTTTTATTGAAGTACAGATATCAATGAGACAGTTTTAACATACCTTGACAAGATGGATTTGATAAATTAATACATTGCAAACTGTTTTCATAATGTTTTGGTATCATAGAAGGTGCATACATGATATTATACTTACAGACATTATCATAGCATATGTCTCTTATCAGTAAATTAAAATAGTGTAGCTGTTTACGTATCTTATGTTTTATACCTGAATTCCATCAAAGATTCAATAATTAATACTTTCTACCTTGTTATTTTCCTAGCAGTTGTCCATACTACTAGAAGCCGACATAATATCCTGTCCAACTACCATTAGTGCAAATCTTGCCTCTCATAAAATTATGTAAAAACAAAGCATTATCTATCCCAACTGTACTGTCCATACACACACATCATGATTCTTCCTTTCTATACCCATTCCTTTGTCTACACCTGTCAAAGATGGGCACTCCATTGTCATTCAACTAATTTAGATGCCTGAACTCGACAACATAATCCAACACAGTCCAGCATTCCACAACAATAGTGAGTTATCTGAAGTTGTCGACCATAGCCATTTACAGCTCAACTTGTTATTATGGCCCCACAGTGTATACCTCATTTTTATACTTTTCTGCTGGATGGTTAAGACCTAGATAGAGAAAGACCCATATACCAATGCATGTACTTTTTGTTTTTTTATGAGGTCAGTGAAGTCCCTTCAGGGTTTATCTTGTAGTCCTGTACCTTACTCTGTAGATCCTTTGTGTGTGTCATCCATGTGGATGAGTCATGGCCAATGCTTGACCAGTTTGCTCTCTGTGAGAGTCTGAGAGAAAGTTTTCCCCAGGAACACTATAGAACTTGGATCTCTTTCCTCTGTGGCTCCATAATCTCCTTGTTCAGAAAAATTTGGAGCTCAACTGAGTTTCATGATGTTGCAGTACAAGTTCTCCTATGCTGTGAGTCTTCGCTGACCTTGAAAGGCTAGGGCCAAAATGTTGGCTGGCCTTGTGGCTCTTCTATTCCTCCAATTTTGATCTGTGAACTTAGGTTGTAGAAGAAAAGCTGATTAGTATCCTGCAGCATATGCCATTCACTTTGCCTTATCTGACTCAACTGTTTTTAGTTATTGTTGTACATTTCCATGTATATTTCTTCTTTTCGCTTCTTATACTAGGGAGACTATACAATACTTACACATGTGTGTCTGGTTTATTTCACTTATGAGTATATATTCAAGTGGCATCCACTTCAATATAAATGCTTCAAGCTTATCATTCTTAATAGCTGAGTAATACTCCACTATGTAGAAATACCACATCTTTTTCAACCATTCCTCATGTGATGGACATCTTGGTTGTTTCTAAGATTTTGCTACCACAAATTGTGCTACTATAAACATAGGTACACATATATCACTATGATATGATGTTTTCAGTTCCTCTGGGAAAATTCCCAGTAGGGGGGTAGCCGACTTGAATGGGACTTCTAGTCCTACTCTTTTGAGGAGTCTCCACACTGACCTCCACAATGGTTGCACCAGCCTACATTCCCAACAGCAGTGGAGAAGTGTTCCCTTTTCCCTACAACCTCGCCAGCATTTGTTGTTGGTTGATTTCCTTATGATAGCCATTCTTTCTGGAGTGAGATGGTATCTCAGTGTTGTTTTTATTTGCCTTTCACAGATGACTAGTATGTGGAGCATTTTTTCATATATTTATTTGCTTCTTTAATTTTGTCCTCTGAGAAGTATGTATTCATCTCAGATGCCCATTTCCAAATTGGGTCTTTAAATTTGAGGGACCCTCTATATCTTAATTCTTTATATATTCTAGACAGCAGACCTTTGTCTGATTGCTTATTAGTTAGGATTTTTTTCAAAATTTGTAGGTTGTCTATTCACTCTGTTGACAATTTCTTTTGACATGCAGAAGCTCCTGAAGAAGAGTTGATCCCGGTTGTTGATTCTTTCAAGTGTTTCCCGTGCAAATATATGTTTGTTCATGAACTCTTTACCTACCCCTATGTCTTCAAGAGTTCCTCCTATTTTCTCTTCCAGGAGATTGAGTGTTTCTGTTTAAGCATCCTTGCAGTCGCATGACTTCTTTGGGCCTGGCTTGAAGGTTCTATCCATTTTTTTTTCTCGCAAGAAACCTCTTTTCCCTCCATTCAAAAATCATTGTTTGGGGCACTGTGAGCCTTAGCAGTAACAGGTTAAACATTTGGAAAACAAAGTGGAAACCTCACTATATATAAAAATAAATCCCATATTGACTAATGAATGAAAGATATAAAACCATGAAAAAATGCTGCCTTGGTAGCCATTGTTATCTGAGTAACGCCATCCGAGGTCATTTTAATTTTATCTATATACTTCAGATTTTCCAAGTTTTTTTCCGAGGTACATGAACATTTTCACAGCTTTCACGCACTCAGTACTTATCGTCTGAGCACCTATATGTGCTACATACAATTTCAAGCACCAGTGGCAGAAAACAAACACAGGTGCTGTCACTGGGAATTGCATGGGCTAATGGAAGCAGTGTGTCATAAATAAATAGTCAAATAAGCAAATGATCACAAACTAGACCAACTTTTTGAACTGTGTTTTTACTAGTTTAAAAAGGACAGTGAAGAGGAGATTAATTTAGATCCAGGTGTCATGGAAGGCTCTCCACGAAGTGACTTTTAAAAAGGAAAAGTAAAGAAGAATGATGAGTTAGCAGGAAAAGGGATAGGGCGGATGGAAAGCTCCAAGGGGAAGCTTGAACCATTCAGGGAGAGGCCCTGCGTCGGAGAAGCAGTTGTCCATGAGGTAGCGGCTGCTGCTGCGTCTGACGCGATTTTTGTCTATCACGCCGGATATCAAACCTTGCACAAACTAAGTGCACACTGTTCCACTGGGCTACGTCCCCAGCCCATGCCAGGGTATACTGGAGGGGTTGGTGGGGCAGAGAAAGTGCTGGCACATGTGAGCAAGACTGAAAAGGTAGAAGAGAAGGTTGCAGATAGACATGAATTAAAATGCACTTGAGATACCACTTCTATGAATGGGTAAAATTAAAACAGTGATAATACACCATTCTGGAAGCTTGCACTGAAATGCTGCTCATATCATAAAATACTGCTCAGTCCTTGAAGTGTAGCAGACATTGTAAGGATGGTTCTATCTTTTAATCACTTACTTTGTAGAATTTACCCTAAGAAAATAACTTCTGAAGATTCAGAAAGACAGTGGCCCTTTAGAATTACTTAAATATTCAACAGTCTAGGAATTATTTAGCAATTATGGTAATGAGACTCTCCAGGACATTATAAGGCAATTAAAACAAAATGGTAACTTTTCAAGGGCCAGCAAAATAATTATTTTCTGGTGTTGATGGATAGGTGGGGACTTATAAGCAGTACATAGGTGATGATCGCTAGCCATTTCTGACTTGAGTCAGAAACACTTAAGTGATGGGATTAGCATAGCTCGGGGGAGCTAGGTGTTTCCTCAGGAGCATGAGTCCCTTCCCCTTGGATGTAGCCTTCTGCTTCCCACTGCAGAGCCCTCAGCCTCGTGATATGGACTCATGTGGTACTTTCCCGTGGTCCTACTCACCTAGGACCCGGTGTGTTTCAGGTCTTCATGTACTGATTGGATCCTTCACCTCCCCAGCATGCACAGTTCTCTATCCTTCCACACCTGACTCTGCACACAGCCACTGTAAGCTAGTAAATCTATTTCTTTATGTTTTATTAACTCTCTCTCTAGTGAACACAGACTGATGCAGGGCATGCAATTACTGGAGGATGAGGGGTGGGAATATACCTCAATAAACTACATACTGCATTGGAACATGGGATGGATTATTCTATTTCCCATACATAGTTTTCAAATTTCAAACATTAGCTGTTGGACTTTTTAAGTATGAAGATAAAGGAAAGAAACAAGTCACCTCCACCGTAGCTGCAGTGGCTGCATGGTTTTACTCAGAACCTAAGTGAGAAAAGAGTTGGTGTAGAAGTCACAAGCTTCTGATCATGAAGATGTTGTCCAGGAAGGGACAGCTGTACGGCATTAGCAGGTGGATATTCGCTCCCTGCTGGATTCCTGCGGATCCCTAATGCCACATCAGCTCCCACCACACCTGGCTTCAAGAATCCCAGAGGCACTTGGAGCCAAGGCGTTGCTGTGTGTAATTTGGGAGCCACAGCTGACTGATTTCCTTCTTTCCCAGATGTGCAGTGCGTTCCTTCCCTCATCAGGCCAGGTGTGTGCTCCCTGTGGTTCATGTCCCTGAGGGTCCCAGAAGGTCTGCCCTGGGGGCGGCCTGCAGCAGTAGAGGTGCTACTGGCTTCCGCTGCATGCGGCATCGTTTTGGCGAGGCTGCTTGGCCAGCCTGTGCTTGGTTAGTGCCCAGAGGCTGCCGTGTGAAAACAGCAGGTAGGCCCCTCTATTCTTTGGACCCATGACTGTGAAGATCTCGTGCCTACCCAGGAAACAGGACATTTTGAGTAAGCATAAAGAAGCAGGTCTCTAGTGTTGGAAAGCACTGAAAGTTTCCATTTGCTGAGCCCCTGTATTCCCAGGCTTTGTACCAAACACTGAGAACTATGAGAGCAAAACCCTAGACTCAGATTCCATAGGTCTAACCTCAGCTACTTACTAAACTGGAAGACTTGGAACAAAGGATTCAAGCTCTCCAGGCGTTGGCAGTGATGATAATGACACACCTATGTTGTGGAGCTGCAGGGCTGCGGGGTGCAGGGTGCAAGGCTGCAGGAAGATTCAGCCAGATAAGCCAGCGTCACAGGACATTCCTAACCATCATCAATATTAACGATCATTATTTCTGCCCAATGAAGTGGGCAGCGTTGTCTTCATTTAACAGGTAGTGAAATTGGTTCAGAGAGGTCAAGCAATTTGCCTGAGGTTGCTGAGTGTCCTTGTGACTGACTCTAGATTCAAACTCAGATGAATCTGAAAGCAAACTTCACATTTGGCTGTCTCTTGCTGTTTTGGAAAACTGAGACTAAGGCTTGGTTTGAGTCTCAGGGCTTAGCAGTATGGAAGTGTTCCTGCACATTCCAAAACTGCCAATGATTTGTTAGCTATAATAAAAATAACCTCTCACACTTACACATAGTGTTTTACAATTTGTAACAATTTTCTGCATCTACATTTGACTCTAAGGAGGGAAACTAGTTTTAAATTGTATAAATTGCATATAATATAGCAAAACAAAGAGAAAACATTTATAGTGATCATATTCCCAACTGTATATTTGTACATGCGATAGATTACACACATTTTAAAGGAGGATTGTTCCCATTAAAAAAAGAAATAAAGGCTTTGATCTCAGAATTAGCTGTCCTCCGCCCACTCCACTGAATGTTCAGCTCAGTGGAAAAGATAAGAAAAGAGAGAACAGGAAACAGAGGCTGGAGAATTCAAGCTGCCTTGGAAAAGTGAATAGGAGCAATTTTCTGGATCTAGGGGTGATCTGTGAAGGAAGGGAAAGGAGGGGGTGACAGAACACTCTGTCTGCTGACAGAACACTCGGGCTGGAGGAAGGAGGTCGAGCTGTTTGCTGAGCAGGAGGGTTCAGTGCAACCTCCTGCTTCACCCCCAAAACACAAAGCCTTCACTGAACTTCTGGAGAGTGGTGGGGAGGGCCCAGATCCTGTCTGAATGGATGGGATAAAGACGAGAAGGGTCTAGAATCCAGAGGAGGCTGTGAAGGGAACTCTTGCCCTCTGAGCATCCCCCATGCAAGCTCTGGGATGGGAGTTCTGCAGCATGTAGCATAGCTCTTACTGATAAACTGTCCCGAGTGTGTGCATTTATATTTCATAAAATTGGGGCAATAATCATACTTCAACTTTTTGAGCTTTAAGAGAAACTTACAAACATGAACACTGACCCATGCCTGTAGGTATTGCTAAAAATATGGTTTATATATCAGCACAGAAGTCTTCTGTGTGCGTGTATCCCTGTTTACTTAACTATCATCCTACTGTTGTTACATTGAAATGATTTCCAAATTTTGCCCACATACATAATGCACTGATGACATCTATGGATGAAAGTATTTTTGAAAGTGCTCATTATTTTGTTAGGAAAACAATTAGCAAACTGTCCTCTAAATTAACTGTGCCAGTGAACCCACCTGCAGAGATGTCTGTATGAGCCTGGTGCGCTGCTCCTTGCCCATGCTGGTCATTGTCAATGAAAACAAAATATTCTTTGGTGACAATTTGGGTAAATCTGCATTTATTTGATTATCTGTGACACTGACCATTTTAATATGAGTGGCTCTTGTGTCTCTTTTTTTGTTTGTCAGTTATTTCTTCATACTGTTCAAGCATTTTTATCTGTCATTGTGATTAGATTTTAACATTAGAGTTGCATACAAGAATTTTTCTCTCTATTCTCAATTTCATCACAAATTTCCCCACACCCAGTTTACTCATTTGCTTTTTGATTATTCTTAAGATGACAAAGAAGATTTTTTTCTTTTTTCTGTGTTTGCCTAGTGAAGTTTGTAAAACATTATCTCAAGTATTTTCCTGGTTTCAATGAACTAAAAGTCCTTCCAAATAAAAGAACAATATCTTTTAGTTTCTTCTAGTTTTAATGGTTTTCTACTTTGCAGTGTATAAAATTTATTTTATTAAACATATCCTGACATATATGCAATTAAGTCTATTTTTCCAAATTATTTGTAATATGTACTATATATTAATAATGTAGTATTTGTTAAGTGATTGTCCATTCACATAAATTTGAAAATCCAGTTTTACTATATATTGGATTTTTGCTGGGTTTAGACATTTGAGTGATTATAATTGTTAATATCACCCAGAGAAATCCCCTTCCTGGTCACTTTTCCTAATGATCCTGACTATTTCGCCATATATATATTCTTTCAGATCAATTTTTAAATCACTTCATCAAGTTCCAAAAAGAATCCCATTAGGATTTTGATTGCAATTATATTAAACCCATAAATTAATTTAGGGAAAATTGATAACAGTACAGTATTAAATTTGCTAATCCAACAACATGATATATCCGTCTATTTACTCTAGTCTTGTTTCACTGGCTTCAATAAAATTTCATAGGTACATATCTTTACATAGATTCTACACAATTTTAGCTTATTCCAAAGCATCCATTATTTTAATTGCATTTAAAAACATGATATCTTTTATATTTTCATAGCACTTATTACTGGTATATGACTATTGATTTTTATTTATCTTATGTCTGACCACAATACTGAAAATCTCTTAGTAGTTCTAATAGCTTTTTCAATCATTTTTTTAAAGTTTGTTTTACTCTCTTAGGCTTTGAGACTAAAAGAACATTTTCTGCTTGAAATAAGAAGCAGAAAATTTCTATTCCTAGCTTGCTAAGAATTCTGATCAGTAATGAAGGCTGAATTTTTCAAATTACTTTTCAGCCTCTCTTGAGAGGATCAGATGGCTTTTATCCTTTGACCTAATGATATGAAGCACTATGCCAGTAGTTTTCCTAATTTCATGATTTTTTTATCAGTGCAATCTTGGGATAAACCTCTCTTAGTTACGGTGCATTGATCTTTGATAAAAATGATGCTGAATTCCGAGGATCCCATTAGAAAGATAGTGAGCTTAGTAGCTATACCATTAAGGGTTCAATTCCCAGCTGGGTCCCTTGCGCAAGTGTGTGGCCTTGGTTAAGTCACCTATCATTGAGACAGTCAGCATGAAAAATTGTACGCACTCCACAAGATTGCTGCAAGAATTACAAATATAATACAATGGAGAGTGCATATATTTCATAGAGAAGATATATTAATAGCTGCTGTTTTCATTACTATAATCATCCATTTTCTTCACTGTGCTATGTCAAGCTTTTCATGGGAAAAGAAATGATTGACCTCTAATTTTATTATAGCTGGGACCATTTTGTAAAAAAAAATCTAGTCAGCTACACAAATAAACAAACAGGATCAGATTTTGCTTCCATTAATGCCTCCCTGTGACTCAACTTCTTTTCAAACACACCATTCAAGCAAGGTTAGGGGACAGTGGGAGAGTGTTTGTTGACCTGCTCTTGTATTTCACCTTCCAAGAGACCTAGCTTCCCAGGGAGCACAAGACAAGCAGGTTTAAGTGTAAGAAGATGTTTAACAGGGCCTTTCTCATTGCTTTGGAATTTTATTCAAGGGTAATCACAAAGAAGAGCAAGCAATTACATACTGCTGCATTCACAGAGGACAGTAAAGGTACTCTGAGCTGTCCTTTTCTGAGATTGCTAAGAGGCACCCAACTGGAACCCCACTCTTTTCTCCCAATGTCACAACCAGCCTATATAATACAGAGATGGTGCAGTTGCAGGGAGAAAGTCTCCAAGGTTGTGAGTGCAGGATTAAGGAGAGAAGGCTCTGTCTTTGCCCATTTATTTTATAAACCAAGGCAACAACTTATAGATGCTGTGGTTATGCTGAGAGGGACAGTGGGCTTGCAAGAAGAGGAGATGGATAGCTCTCACCTTAGGTCATCTGCAGATACTCTGCAGAAAAAGGGAAGGGAGAGTGGGTCTCCCACCATTTTTCTCCTTCATCTCTCTCTCTGACTGTTCCATATCACAGTAAGAGAGGGACATGTTGAGACAGTAGAGAAAGCAGGCAGGAACAGGAGGATGTAAGAAGAGCCAGCACCCATCTCCACCCCTTTGCAGAGGAACAGGTAGTTGTAATCCATCCTCTGTAGCTGTTTTGAGCGGGGCTCACCAGGCACAGCACTAATGCAGCATCCCTTTGGGCATAGTATAGCAAGAAAGCAAGGCCCTTGCTGCCCTAGTTGCTCACTCTTGGCAATTTCTCCATTGGTTTGCCAAAACCATTGATTATACTTCTCCAGTCCAGTAGGGTGGTAATTTGATTTGTAACGGCTAATCTTGCCACACTCTCTGAAACTTGATGGACCATTTTGCCAGGACTAGGCAGAGCAACAGTGGGAGTCAGGTTCTTGTGCTCACATCCTTATCCTGCCCAGGAGATGGTTCCATTTGCTTCTATTCAGAGCCCTGACAGCTAAGCCAGGTTATACTTGTCCTGTCCCCATTTTACTGATAGTAGACCCAATGTTCAGAAATACAGAAAGACAAAGCCTCACAAGGACAGTGATGTGGCCTTGTTCTTTTATTCAGACACTTGGTTATTGTTTTTCTGTCTTTTTCTTCCCCAGTTCCACCATAAAACCGCATGCTGTAGGGAAACAGCCTTGCACGTAGGTTCCATTTGCCCTCCAAGAACACAGAGTTCACCTGAGGATGCTTACTGTAGAGGCCAGGATGCAGCTCTACTCCTTGCTTGCTCCAGATTTGTGAGGTCTCGTGTTCATTTTCCTAAACCTTCCAAAAGAGAGAAGGATTTACAGAGCGTGCTTCACTTTCATACTTGGGACCATGCACAGAATCAGGAAAAGGACAGTTCCCACCCTCCTGATTCTACACACCGATCAGCAGGTGCCAATACAGCTGCACAACAGGGAGATGCTAGGACACCAGCCCAGTCACAAATGTCCCAACCCCCTGCAACAGTCAGAGCCTCTATGCTAAACCATGTCTGCTGAGAAACTCAAGAGAGTAACTACAGAAATCCTTTTAAGAGGGCCTATCACGCCACATGAAGGAAATGAGTTGAGACTCTGATCCCTTCTTCCCAGAGAATGATTTCTTTTTTTTTTTCTATTTTCATAATTTTATTGAAGAACAAATAGCAATGACACAGTTTCAAATCAAATTAGTAAAACATATTTCTACCTAATGTTCATTAAGGAATATCTAGGTTCCAAGTTCTCTGGTAGTCATATAAGTTATCTTGCTAAAGTGTCACAGTCAGAATAATGTGATATAATCTCTCTTAAATGGAATAAAAGAAACTGAGGCACAGAATGAAAAGGAATATATCCTTGATCACCTGGAGCAAATGCCCAGCTTGAAATAAAAACACAGATTTTCTATGGCTCTAAAACCCATATCCTTTTCACTAAATTCTAATGAGTACTTTCACTTCACTGAGCTGGGCAATTTGAATTTCTTTTTTATCCCTCTGGAGAAAAGACACAGAACTAGACATATATCACTTCAAGTAGAAACCTATAAATATGTAAATAAAATGTAACATGCAATCAACCTTCAGGTGAAGGGAATAAAGCGAGAGCTCTCCAAGTGAGCAGCAGCTGTGGCATCCTGGCCATACCAAGTCACTTGTCACAGGGAGACATGGAACTCTTCAAAGAAGCAGGCCTTAAGCAAGGAGGCCTCTGATTTACAGTAGCAAGTAATCACTCGGGGGGTATGCAGTCGCTTGGTTAGCTGTACAGTGGTCCCTCGCTTATCGCAGAGGTTATGTTTTAGACACCCCCGCAATAAGTGGAAATCAGCAAAGTGGTGACTTCATATTTATTTTAGTATATTTTTTAAGGCTTTACAAACCTTTCCCACACTCATAAACCTTTCCCAAACCTTTCCCATACTTTTAAAAACACTTCTAATGTTCTCAAACATTTTCTAAACTCATAAGCTTAATTTTAACAACATATGTGTATCGTACCACAAAATCCAACAATATAGCAAAAACTCCATGATAAATAATTTTGAATAATAGTGGTTGAAAACCTGAGAAACAGTGAGTCTGCGAAAGCCCAACCACGACATAGTGAGGGACTATTGTATTGTTGAATTGTGACCCTACAACTTTGATGTGGAGAGAGCTACTAGGGACCTGGTTCAGGCAGGACTTTGAGGACTGAAAGAGAACAGTCTCTACAGCTTGTTTCAGGAAACAATGGTGGTAGATTCCTGAAATCATGTTTTTGAGAAGAGAAGGAGGGTTCCCAGACAACAAACCAGGACCAACCATAGGTACTCCATGGAGCCAGATCTGGAGTAACCACGAAGGGAAATTTATTCTGATGACAGTTGATGATTTTAAGACACCAACAAATAAGTTCTCAGGCTACTAAAAGTGATACCTACAGAAGAGGAGCAAGTTCAATCTGCACGATGCTTATAACTCTTATCTTCTCACTTGGCTTCCTCTGTTACTGACCTGGATGACCATTCTTAATGTTGTTGTCGCTGGCTCTTCCTGTGATCTCCAAATAGTTTAATGACAGTAGACTGCCTGTTCTCTCTGTTCTGTTGAACCTAATGGGTGCTGTCTGGTTATTACACCATCTTGAGTTGTGTAATAATCAAGCTAACACTGGATAGAGAAAATGGTAATGACCCCAGAATTCCAGGTATGAGATGGCCTGGCATGGAGACGATAGACTATCCATCAAAGGCAGGCATCAAGATGAGTCAGTGTGGATCTCCCAGGATGCCTGCAGTTGGGGATATGTTAGGAAAAACTCACATAATGCTCCAGATAGTAAAACCTCTCAGAGCCCAGACCACAATATGAACATCATGTTCTGAAATATGATCTCCTACGGAGTGATGAAACACAACAAACAACAAGGACTTACCTTCTATGTGCCAGTCAGTCGTGACATACAGACAAGTAAAGCTTGTTTTAATATAATAATTCGTAATAATAACACCCATAACAATAGCAGCAATAAATAATGATATATTTCAATATAGACATCTAAAGAGCATTTTGAGCTTTTCAAAGCACTTTGATATACATTATTGCCTTTGCCTCCAGGCCTATGTAGCAGGAAGAATGATGAATGAGTAAAATGAAGAAAAGGAACAAAATGATGAATTTAAAAAATGAATGAAGCATTTCAAGAAAATATGATGAAGACAGTGAGTGAATTAAGTTGCTTTCATTGATACTAAAAAGTCTCTTTGATCCTGAAGTGCAGGTGAAATCAGGAAGTTCTCAAGGTAAAGGAAATCTGCTATCGTCTCCTGCGCTAACCTGACATTCATCTTCTCCTGCATCACAACATATCCAAACCTGAATTCAGCCCCTGTCCAACCTTCTGTGTTTTCTAGCTAGTCTGTCTAGGTTCCAGTGCAGACATCCTGCTCTGTACTCCATCCTGGGAGCCAAGATGCTCTGTATCCAAACTCTTCACATTTTCTCCCCCTTAAGGGGTGGGCTCTGCTCCTGGTGCCTCAAAGACCTAGCTGATCCATGGCTTCGTCAGATCTTATGGAACCATAACACAGTGCATCCCCACTTGACTTTGCTAGTTGGCCCCTGGGGTCTTCTTGAGGAACACTTGAGGTGGTACCTTCCTGCTGCCAAGCCTCTGCCTGCTCTTAGCATGCCCTTCGTAAACTATATTCTGCCACCCATGCCTATCACAGAGTGGGTTCACAGAGAGAGCACTCAGTGATTGCTAGCTGGTTTCCATAGTTAACATCCAATCTCACCCTCAGGAGGACATTTGTGAGCAGAATTGCTCAGGATTAATTCACACTCCATCAAACCATGTGGTTTACAGACCTTGGTTATTGCTTAGAGACTTAACTCTAAGCACTTAAATGATTCTGAGTCTCAGTATTCCACCTGTCTATCTCTCAGAGCAACCTGTAGAATCAAGCTTTGTAACAGGCATATCACCAAAGGAGCAGCATGTCATTGGGTCACAGTGTATCTGTGGCTCTGTATTTTGGTATGCAGAAGTAACACCCTGAGATTTTTAGGCCTTATTCTCAGAATCTGATGCATCAGGTTAGGAGACTTGGTTGAAAAATTTATATTCCAATGAATGTACATGTTATACTTGTCTTAACAGCTCAGATAGCTGTTATAGAACACTACAAGCAAGGTAATTTTTAAGCAACAGAAACTTGGTTTTTGCAGTTCCAGAGAGGAAAAAATACAATGTTAAGGTACTAGCAAGTAAAGTGTCTAGTGAAGTTTCACTTTCAGTGTCCTGACCTCAACTTCTCCCTGTGTTTTCATATACAAAGGAGTGAAGAAACATTCTGAGTCTCATTTATAAAATATAGGAATCCCAATCATGACCTAATTTCCCGCCTCAGGCCTTCACCTCATAAAATCCTCATGCTGAGGATCAGGTTCCAAGACATGAATTCTGGTGGAATAATCAGTCTCTAGGAATACTTCAAGAATAATGGCCCTAGATGATTCCAAGAGTATTGCTCTTTGCATATTGACACTGTTTTCTTCTATGAAGAATGTCTTTCAATATTGGACTTCATGTTTATGTTTTACACCCTTTGGCTGCTTCGCTAGAATTTTAACCTAGCTTGTAAATTCCTCTGGGCAGAAATTATACCTTCCCCACTCCACACTCTCTTTGTCTGTTTTGCAAAATAATGAGTACATTTCCAGTATGATTAATAATAGAATAGGGAAAGGGGTAAAATTTCAGACTATGTATGCCAACAAAGAATGTGCGCAAACGGATATCAGCCCTGGAATTTGCTTAAAAATTAATTACAAAGCAAAGAACATTCTGCCATTAGTGGAAATGGGAGAAAGAAGATTATTTTTTTTGATGACACATTTTATAGAATGTGGGTTATTTAAGATTTTAGCTATAACTTACTTAAACACCAACATTTTTTGTAATATAATCCCACAAACAGCATTCTAACTCATAATTTTTATAGTGATAGACTACTGTGTTTTCAACATACAAAATCCATTACACAGTTGTGGCAACTTTTAGCAATAGATTGTAGATTTTTATTGAGATGATCATCTTGTGATTGAGTTTCAAAATATATCATATGATCAACAGCATGTAAGTCCAGAGGGGCAGCTAAAGTACTTTAAATAGCATTCATAAAGATGAAAACCCTGACATTTACCCCATGGAAAGAGACAAGTCTCATCAACGGGATCGAATCAATTATTTTATGGATGACTATTGCATTGCAGAGCTGAGATAAGGTATTATCTGGGTGCATAACTTACCTTTATGCCCTTTTAAAATAGTGAGTTTCACAATCAGGCTTCAGTGAGGAATTTTACCAAAAGCCCATTTTGAAAACAATCAAGAAAATGGTATCTCTGGTCATTATGGTAGTTCAATAACGTCAAAGGATATTTCCAATCATAGAAATATTCACTATCATTGGTTTATACACTAAGAAATCCACTACTGAGATACGTGGGCATGGATACAGTTGATTCCTTCATCACATTTTGTTCGGTTTTGTTTTGTTCGGTACTGGGGATTGAACCCAGGGCCACTCTATTACTTATCAGATACATGATAGATAGACAGGCAGGCAGGCAGGCAGGCAGGCAGGCAGGCAGGCAGACAGACAGACAGACAGACAGACAGACAGACAGACAGACAGACAGATCTTTTCTTTTACATTTTGAGACAGGGCCTTGCTAAGTTGGCCAGCCTGGAACTTACAATCCTCCTGCATTAGCCTCTTGAGTAGCTGAAATGACAGGCAAGTGCCACCACACCTAGCAAGGGTTTATTAAAAATTCAAAATTGTTCTCCAATTGATCTATGAGGAACCAATTCAGGTCTATCATGAATTGTACATTCACTCATGTGTGATTGTGTATACAGTCACATGAAAACTCTACCCAGCTCAACTGAGTGATACAAAAATACATGAAACTGAAACACATTCTTCCAACGCCTGCCTGCCCCTCAGCTCATGACGTGTTATAAGCCACACCCACTATGACCTGGTAGTATTTTTCTATCAACTTCAAATGACCTTTCTTCCAATACCTCATATGAATCCTCAGATTCCTGCCCTACAAGCAAACTAGAAGTCCTTCACGAGTTGCCTGCTCATATGTGTATTATAATAGTTACACATTTCTAGGCTACTTAACATGTATTAAACTGTGCCATCATTTTTTCAGTCCTTTTCTTTTGTATGTGTTAATGGGCCAGTATGAGGCTCTCCTCATTTCTTCTACTGAGCCCATGAGTTTGTTGTATAATGTGGCAAGCTAGCTACAGTACATTTTAGAGATGCACATTTCAGTTTTAGTAGAACTCACATACTTCGCTTTTTGTTGGATATATGAATCACTATACTGATGGATGCTTTATAAATACACACACATGCACACATACACACACTTTACCACCATCCCCGAATCCATCAATTTCTCATCTCCCCTAGGAAGTCCCTGGCAGGCATGGAGGCCACAGTACCAGAGGCACCAGGATCTGCTGGGGATCTGAGGGTGCCTCCCTGTGGTGGCCAGACCCAGCTCCGGCCTCCGCTTCAGCGATACTTCCTGGGACTGCAGGATGAGCCAGTGACTCGACTGGCCCCTGCCATGACGGACCCAGTGGCTGGCATTGCGGGCTTGGCAGCCTATAGCGTGCAGCCATTCCACTTGAGTGAGGCCTACGTGGAGGCCATGAAGGAAGACCTGACAGAATGGTTCAATGCCTTTTATGGCCTGGGTCCGCCTGGCCATGATAAGGGCTTCCTGACAGGGCTGGCCACAGGCATCATCCTGTGCCACCATACCAACGCTGTCACTGACGATGCCCGTACTCAGGCTGCTGCCTGCGCAACCCAAGGTGTGGACTTTCAGGCACACAGCGTGGCACCTGGTTCCTTCATGGCCTGGGGCAATGTAGCCACCTTCATTGGCTGGTGCCATGCATGGAGCTGGGCTTGCATAAGAATGAGAAAAGTATGGTGCTGTGCCTGCTAGAGGTGGCGAGACACAGGGCTGGCCTGGGCCTGCTCACCCCCCACGTCATGCAGTTTGAGCAGGAGATTGAGCAAGGGCTACATGCTGTACCCCCAGCTCCCAGTGTCCCCAGTGCCACAGAGGAAGGCACTGAAACCCCCACTGCACCAAGGGCTCCTGCCCGCAGACCCCAATGACACCCAGTGACTTGCGCAACCTTGATGAGCTGATGAGGGAGATTCTGGGCCACTGTGCCTGCCCAGACCAGTTCCCTATGATCAAGGTCTTGGAGAGGAAGTACTGAATAGGAGATTCCAGCCTGCTCATTTTCAGGCAGCCCACCATCCATCCTAGCTGAGGGCGAGAACCTCCTCATCCACAAGAGTATCACCTACCCCCAGTCCCCACCCTGGTAGCCCAGTCCCAAAAAGTGAGCACCTGGGCTCTTGGCCAGCTGGAAGTGAGTCCCATTAGTTTATGAAGCACAAAGGAGGGGCCTGAAACCCCATTCAGACCCTGGAATCAGCTACTCCTTTTTCGCCCATCTCACCACTACTCCAGAGACAGTGACTCCTCAACCTCCTCAGCCCTGAGCAGGCCCCTCGGCACCTGCAATGATGACACAGGCCCTGGCACCCGGAGGGGTGCCTAACCACTGGCACCCAGCCTCCCTGAGATGGCCACCTGCCCCTCACAGCCAGTCCAGATATCAACTGGATTGGGACTGGCCCCATGCACCTCTTGGGGGCAGAGGAGCCCAGATGCCTGCCCCTAGCCCCACCTGTTGGATGTGTAGCCAGAGCCCTGAGGAGCAGGCTGTACTGCTGGTGCGCAGGGACCAAGATGGGCAGCACTCAGTGTTGCTCAAGGGAAGGGGCAGTGAGGAACTGGTCTGGAGCTCCCTTCAGGCTCCCCGAGCTCACAGCCTTGCAGCAGAGCAACCTCTCTGGATCTCAGCCCCAAGCCAGAGTTGGGAGCCACACCAGCCAGCGTGTTTCACATACCCCTGCAGCTTGAACCACAGCAAAAGCAGCAGCTGTTCTGTCATCTGGAAGAATTCCTGACCAAAGTCTGTGCCCTTGAGGCTGCTGCTAGCCAAAACCCCTGGACCAGCCCCTGACCTGGCTTGAGCTCCAGATCTTCCAGCTCCTGACTCAGCCTACTATTCCTCCAGTTCCTCCTCTTCTTCCCTCAGAATCCTGGGTGGCAAGTGTGGCCCACCCAGGGACTCTGCTGGACAGGGGCCCTGCATCAAAGCCCTGTCCAGTTCTTTCGGTGAAGGGAGTCCCTGTCTTATGGGGATGTCACTAGATACATCTGGGAACCCTTTGGCTGGCCCAGAACCCTCAAAGGTCTGGGCATGGAGTTGGATGGACACACAGCCTAATGATAAACCCTCACACATCTCCACACCACACGACCCCCACTGCGCACCTGAACCCACACAGCTCAGGGCCTGGCATGCTCTGCACTCGGTTACCTCAAGGGCCAAGCCAGATTCCTGAACATGGTGGACCAGCCTAGCTGTTGCCAGATCCCCTTTTCTTTGTGGCCTTAACCTACCCTCTGCATCAGAGAGCCCCCTTCCTTCTGGAGTACCAGATGTCATGGGACCAGACCCCTTGGGGCCACATGGCACAATGGGACCTCTGTTGTACATTCCTGCTGGGGAATGAGCATTGCTATTTAATTACAAATATCATTTAAATGCCTTAGAGGAGGCTGGGTAAGCCTGGTGTTCTGAGGACTTGTGCTCCAGCAAAGCCTCTGACAGTAAAGTTTTGCTCCAGCAGAAGAAAAAAAAAGGAGGTCCCTGCTGCCTGCTTCCCTGACCACATCCCCCAGCGCAGCAAGGCTCTATGCACCATGCCAACAGCACCCACTTCTCTATCCATTCACTGTTGTTTGATCAAAGAACAAGAGCATTCAAGTCAGGAAACCTAAGAGCAAATCCTGATTGTGCCACTGGTTAATACTACAACTTTAGACAAAAACTTTTAAAATAGGAGTCTCTATTCTTTTGAGATAAAAACACTTGTAGTGAATGCTTACAGTTAAAAAAATAATGTGATTTTCAAAAAACAAATAAAAAATTCTTTTAATTTCTTAGGTTAAATTTAGAGCCAAGAGCATCCCTGGGATACAGTCCCATCTAAAAGGCTCTTGTTAGGTACACAGTTAAAGCCAGGAGGCCTCAGGGATACAGTTGGATCCAATGAATCCTCTTAGATGTGGGCCCAGCCAGCAGACTCTTATGCAGCATCCAGAAACATCAGAGCAAGAGTTGGAGCCAGAAAACCATACAGATCCAGTAGACTCCAGTCTACTGGAGTGACCCTCTGGGTAACATTCCCAACTCAGATTCTTTGGTAGGAATCAGGAGCCCCCAAAAGATAACAGTCAAGAAACTTGGAGGAATTAAGACAGTTCTAGAATCAATTTAAAGACACCATCAGAACCAGGAGGCACTGAAGACACAGTTGTTACCAAGAGCCCCTCAGAGAAAAAAATCAGAACCAGGAAAATTTGGTAATTACCAAACTTGGTAATTAGCAAAATTATCAAGTCCAAGGGTTACAGGGCTACCCAAGGATCCTCAGGGACAAAACTGGATTTAGACAGGTATAAGATATATACTTAGCACCAGAAACCCACAGGGATGTAGTCTACATGAGGCCTTCAAGGAGGACAGAGCCAGCCAGGAGCCCTCAGAGACATAGAACCTAATGCCCACAGAGACACTGTTGTTAGCACTAGAAAGCTTCAGACTACAAACGGTGCCAAGGGGTCTCATAATTACAGCTACACCACCACTGTGTCCCATGTGCAAGTCATTGGAAAAAGCTAAAGACATACTTCATAATACCTCTCAAGTCAGGAGGGTCTTAGAGTTAAATTCAAACCCAGCAGTTTCTCTACAGAAGACCAAAACATGGACTGTTTTGACTCCACAGTAGGAAGCATGCTCACATCCAAGAAATTTATAGACAACATGTCACAACAAGAAAACCAATCACAGCCTACTCCCTCAGAGTGAGCTCTGGAAAGAGACTCTTACCAGCACACTTGGTCCTGGTGGTGAGGGGAGGTCCTGGAGGTCCTGTCCCCCCTTCGCCTGGTCTTGTGAGCAGTACCCGTATCTCATACTCCACATCAGGGTCCAGATGCCACAGCTTGTAGTTGGGAGAGTCGACGATGTGGGTCTCAGCCCACGTGCCCGTGGTGGTGCGGTATTCCACCTCCTTCAAGATGATCGGTCCATCCCCAATGATGGAGTTGGCATTTGGCTTGATCCATAGGTATGTGGCCCCCACGGCCAGCAGCTCTGGGGGTGCAATGGGCGTGGGAGGCTCTGCAAGACAAGCAACAAAAAGGACTCAGTCTCAAAAGTTGCACTGAGCCAAATTAAAACACATGAGACTAAGGAACAGAATTCCAGACACAGCTGTAGAAAATGGCCAACATCTTATAATCAACCCCATTTATATCCAGCTTCCAAATTCAAGACTGTAAACAAATTAATCAACATTTCTTCAGCACCGTGATTCCATACCTATGGTACCACTTTCATTTAAAGCAAGGAAAGAAAAAAAGACATTGTGAGGATATGAACTTCCCAAACCATAGCAGTCTATCTGAGGTAAGACTTTGTCTCCTATCCACAAAGAAAATCTACCTTTCCTAGTGTGCAGTGTGGCACAAACTCCAGGGGAGTCTGAAGTTTTGAAAATTTTTGTGCTAGAATCTATAAAAGTTAGTGGAAACCCTCCCAAGGGCTGATATGAGGTTTTGGTAGAAAAGGATGATAGTACAGCAAGAATTCTGCTTCTTCCTCAATCTGGAAAGCTCCTTCCAGCAGAGAAAGGCTGTTAGCCAGGGTAGACCCAGCAGGAAGTAAGGGTCAAAGAAAAAGTTCTGCTAAGTCATCTCATATCTGTTGTGTGTTGCTGCCTCCCACTAAGCTCCATAGAGTCACCTAAAACCAAAAAGATCAGGTCACCAGAAGTGTGACAAGCATCTATGGTGATCTCTTTCTGACTACTGTAGCCTATTGAATAGTTCCCTGGTCTTGTGCCTAGGATTGTAGCCTATTGGGAATGTTGTAGAAATTAGGCACTACTTTGATATTTCTTATATACCAGGAAATTCCAGGTGTGTTATTCCATGTAATTTTTAGAACATTACCAACTTTACACCACTGGATAGAGATCTGAAAACCAAAAAGATCAGGTCACCAACCAAGGTCATGCAGGGGACAGATAATGCAGGATCAAACTCCACATCTGCATGCCTTCTGAGGTCAGCTATTCTGCCCAAAGTCTATTCCTTTCTCGATGTTCATTTCTTTTTTTCTTTTCTTTTCTTTTTTTTTTTTTTTTTGCAGAACCAGGGATTGAACCCAGGCAATTGTGCTTGCCAGGGAAGCACTTATTCCACTGAGCCATCTCCCTAGGCTCTTGATGTTCATTTCTTATAAAAGTTAAATTGAATGTTTATTTTTATTTATAGCACATACAAACGTGGAGGGATAAAACCATCCAACATAATGGCCATCTTTAGATCTCTTTGCTTCATTCCCATTTTTATTCAGATAGTTCTAGTTGTTATATGGTTACAAATAATACACAGCACAATGTACATTTGATTTTCTGCCCTCACGTAACATGTGAAGTGTTATGGTTTGGAACTTGAACCCCAGAACTCCCATGGGCTTTTGGAAGGTGGGTGGATTGGGCTGGATCACTAGAGCTGCACTCACTAGAGGATCCATCCAGTAGTGAGCCCAGCAGATAATAAAGGTGCTATTGGGAGGTGAGGCCAGATCCAAAGACGGAAGTCACAGGGAGGTGACCCGAAAGGGTGACTCCTCCTGCACGGAGGAGTCCTCCTTCCTTCTCTCTCTGTGTTTTGCCATTCATGAAATGATCAGCTGTCCTCCACCCTGTGCCCTTCCACTATGCCACTCTACCTTGGAGCTAAGATGAATAAAGCCCTTGAATAAAGCCCACTTTTTCTGCTTTACATTGTGAATGTTGAATATTTTGTCCTAGTAACAGGAAGGTTACTAAGACTCTAAGGATTTTGTTTATAAACTATAAGGATCTTTAATTGAACATTAAAGCTGGCTTTCCATAAACCTTAACTTTTTGGTCCTTTTTACTTTTTTAAAAAATTTATTTTAAAGAAAGTATAATCCTAACTCACAAGATATTAGAAATGGTACACACTTGGAAGAACAAGATGAGAGGTATTCAACCGTGGTTTTTGCATTGCACATTGCTATCTCAATGTAGTTGCTCAAATTACAGATATTAGCATATAGAGTTAGTCAAAAGGAAATTTTACATATTAACTTCTATTTTCAAAGAACTAATAGAAATAGTAATACAATCATCTCATCCATCTCGCATATATATATATATACTGACATGACTTTCTCCCTTCTTCTTTTTCCTTTCCTTCATCTTTGATGTTTATTTCTTATGTTCAGTTTCTTTCCATTTTACTATATCTATTATACCTTTCAGGTTTTATCTATTCTTTCAGGTTCTTACACTAAGGAGACAAAACGATATTTACACATGTAGGTCTGATTTATTTCACTTAGGAGTATTGCCTGTAATTGCTTCCATTTACCTATAAAGGCCTCAAGTTTATCCTACTTTATAGCTGTGCAACACTCCATTGTATAAAAATATCATATTTTTTTATCCATTCCTCAAGAAATGGGTATTTAAAGAAAAAAAAAACTACATGGATCTACAATAGCTTTAGTAACTACAGGAGAGTCCATTAAGTTATCATACTACTCAGACATTGCCAGTCTTACAGGAAATCCACTACTGTTATGGACTACTGGACTACATTAGAATATTTTGCTGAATTAACACAGCTATAATATTTAAATGACAATGGAATATCCTTCTCTGAAAAAACTAGACAAAAGAGGGGAGGCAAATGAACAACCATTTTATATCTGTATATTCAAAATAGGATAGATACACAGCTGCATTCTCTCAATTCAATAAATAGAAAGATTTGTTCTAATAGTGCTTGTGGACAGGATATCATGTCTGCATCTTGTACTATGAATAACCACTAAGACAACAATATGCAGTGTATTAATTATTGAAACTGTCCTACTAATCAGTTTTGAAACTGTCTCAATAATATTTCTGTCTCAAAAAATTATTTTAAAAAAGTTATCATACTAATTAGTGTCCAATCTTTGGACCACTAGGTTGTTCTAAATTTTGCTATGGTAGGCAATGCTGTAATGAACATCCTTGTGCAAATAATTTTAATCTTTCTTGTGTGATATGGCCTTAGGAACAAATGCCAGGAATGGGATTATCTGTCCAAAACTATAAATGGGTTCAATGATTCTTAAAGTAGAACAAAAAAGTAGAGTGAGAAGGGTATTTGGAGGTGCAATGCACTATAAATTCATTCAAGAACATGCTGCTGTTGGTGAGGCCCTGGAATAATCACATGAGGAAAGGCAGATCGGAGTTTAAGTTTGGAACACAGGTGAGAACTTTGGGATAGAGTTTTATTCAGCATTTTTCTTCTAATTAATCACCTAGCAGCAAAAATTCTCTGGAAACAGAATAATTCGCTATAAAATAGAGGTGGACAATATTTTCTCAGTGTGCCTCAAAACAAATCTTAAGAGACAACTTCAGATTGCCTCTATTATAGCCTGCCATTTGGTCAGAGGGTGAAATTAAGCAGATCAGTCAAGGTAGGTGCTTTTCTTTAGAAAGCCATGGAGGTTATTACTCAAGACCTTGTTATCTCAAAGGTGTTTGCAAATTGATTTTTGGATAATTTGTTCCGGGTAGAGAAGTTAACTTGGCAGGCAGATAATTTCTAGGCTCATCCTTTGTGCATTTTAAATATATAGACCCTTTGATCGCCATTACCACCTCTCCAGGGCTCCCATCAGTCTTCAATGAGACCTCAAGGGTGCTATTGTGTAGCTCTGTGATGGCACTGCCTAATTCCTTAATATAATTATTCACAGACTGGCTCCGGACAAAATTAAGAGCAGCCGACTTCAATGCTGTGGGAGCCGAGAGTGTGACCACATTAACTCTCCTCCATTGACTTTTCACCATGCTTTGCTGCTCTCCTATTTCAGGCATTAGCAGTTTTCAATTTCTGACCACCAGAAAGAAAATCAAGTATTAATCTTTCCAAGTGTCTAGTCTCTTTTCATGTCTTTCTAATAGTAGGTACAAGTATCAATAACAAGCATCCTCTTGTGTGTATGCATGTCCCGTCTCCAGGGACTTTGCAGTTCACAAGTTCAGGAGCAAACTAATCACTATGGTTGTGTCTCTCCTTCCATGCCCTCCAAAACAGATCGTGTAAGTCCATCACATTGTCTCCCGCTTCTGCACCAGGAAACCAACTGATTATTGGTTTGTTTTGTTCTCTCCCTTGCCAGTGATCTGCTGTTTTAGAATTGGCATTCCAAGTAGTTTACAGAGGAAATAGCAGGAATGAGGCAAAATATGTCTTTTTTTTTCACTTTTTTTTTTTTTTTAAGTAGGCAGCACTTCATTTTTTTGAATGTATAGAAAAACCATGTCAAATTGTATCAACTCTCCTCCATATCCATTCACTTGTGCTGGAGATATTTATGTAGTTAACAAGAACAGTTATTAAGGACAGTAATTTTTTGGGCCGGCCAAAGAGCTCAGTGGATTAAAGTCTCAAGCAGGCTCAGGGACCAGGGGTTCGATCCCCAGGCCTGCCATTCCAGCCCCGTCCCTGGGGTGCACTGAGATGGCAACTGAGACTGTGAATGGTGGTGCGCACCTATAATCCCAGCTCTTGGGAGTCTGTAAACAGGGGGATCACTATGAGCCTGATCTACTAGTGAGACCTGAACACCCTGTAGACCCTTCCCTAAAAATATATATATTAAAAAAAAAGCACAGTAATTTTTAACTTTGGGTAGGACATAGGCCCTAAGGATATAATGAAAATTCAAATCTTTTCCCATAAAAAAATATACAAAAACACATAGCTTAGAGTTCTACATACAATACTAGGAAATCACGAATCTTTCTGAAACCCATTCACAAACCTCTGAGTGGTCTATGTTGAAATCAGAGGAAATCTATTGAGAGGCTGCGGACAGGCTACATACCTCAAATATCTGCACCTCTCTGAGACCCTGAACTACCCTTCACTATAAAGGGCAGAGGCTGGAAATGCAGTCTTGGGAGGAGAGTTGATGAAGGAGTCATAGGATTAGCACTTTCAGGTTCCCCAGTTCTCAAATCTTTGGGTAAAATAAAAATGCTAAGATTTCCACAGCATCATTCCATGTAAATATCCAAGTCCCATGATTAGAAAGAACCTGCCCAACATCTTCATAGATTTAATGTTTGTGTTAAATACAAGGGAGAACGACATGACCCTACCTAAGAAAGGATACAGCCTCTCTAGAAACTTCCACAGAGGCCATATTTTCAAATCCACTTTCCTTTACACAAAAGGCCACATCTGACTGGGGTCTCTCAGGGAACAATCTTGCAGAGAGAACTTTCTGTGAAAGTTCCCAACCATTATGTACCTGCACATCTCATGTGCCCATCAGAGCACTGGGCTCTCAGTGGTGAAGAGAAATGCAGGCTCTCTGTGCTACAGAACCATAGGGTAGAGCAGCAGAGTGAAGCACCAAGGGCAAACTGGAATAAAGACCATCTCGGGGTGGCAGAGTTATTACAGGTCCTTAGAAGGGACCTAAACTGGTTTGAGGTTAGGGTAGGTCTTTTAGACAAAGTTTAGAGAGTGGTTTAGTGGGGCAAGGTGTTCATGTTACGTCTGTGAGTGAAGAAAATTCCCTAAAGGTCCCAAAGGTCTGTGTTGCTTAGGATGGCGCTGCCTAGAAATATATGGGTAAACAAAACTCTGCGCTCCGATCATTCATTCATTCATTCATTCGTGTACTCAGTGTAGAGACTCTGAGTACATATAATATGTTATACATCTCCTAGTTACAGACATAACCTTGGCTACAGAGTCCACATTTCAACCTTCCTGAAGGACTAAGACAAAGGAGCATGGGTGAGAGGAACTGATGTGGATGCTGTAAAAGAGAAAGGAGAGGGAGGGCCTGAGAGCTGAGCCTAGGGGACACTGGGAGTCAATAGCCTGATCCTCACGCATGTGAAAGAACACAACTCAGAAAGAAGGATGGAGGAAGTCACCAGTACACACAACAAAATGGACACATCTTAAAAAATTAATTTATGCCAAGGAACACACAATGATTCACTTCCATGAACATTTTAAAAATAGGCCAAAGAGTTCTATGATGGTAAAAGCCAAGGCCTATTCTCCTATTCTAAACTATACTGACTCAGATAATTACAAGGAATTCCTGAGATACTGTAATGTTCTACACATTGATTTAGATGATTCTATAATAGAAACCAGAACAGTATTGCCTCTTGTGGTAATACAGACTCTCTGGAAGCAGACAAAGGAAAAACTAGGGGAGTTAAAATTTTTTTGTATCTCAGTGGGGACTTTGTATAAAATTTATCAAAATATGTACTTAGAGATATTTTCCCATATGTAAATGATATTTTTCAAACAAATGATGAAGAAAATCAATCCTGGTTTATCAATAACCTAGCAGTAGGAAGGAATGCTGCTGAATTTTACTAGGAACTGAACACCAGAAAATTAGGGAGAGATGAGCCTTTGACCCTGCACCAACATTTTCTAAGCTATTCTGTCAGTACCATCAGGTCTTTTTTCTTTTTCTTTCTTTCTTTCTTTCTTTTTTTTTTTTTTTTTTTTTTTTGGTGTTTTAGAGAAAGGTCTACAGGGTGCAGACTTGTAGTGATCCACCTGTTTACAGCCTCCCAATAACTGGAATTATAGATGCGCTCCACCATGCCCAGTCTCAGTTGCCATCCCAGTGCACCCTGGGGGTGGGGGTGGCAGGGCAGGCCCAGGATCAAACCCCTGGCCCCTGTGCCTGCCTGCAAGTGCTTTAATCCACTGAGCTATTTGGCTGGCCTGCACCACCAGGCCTTGACCCAATAAGTTTTACTATAAATTGGTTGTTCAGATACATATGAGCTCCCACCCATGAGCTTTTTCACACATAAAACAAGTGACCTCTCCTTTCCTGATCCCACATCAACTCTGCAAAGCCAGGAGTGGGTGTTTAATACCTGACAGTGCTTCTGCTCACAAAGTTTGGACACAAATCAAGGTCAGCAGTGTGTTCTCCAGCAAGCTGCGAGCTGAGCTAGGAGATGGCGGTGATGCCTTCTGGGAAAACCAATGCATCGTGAGGACCAAGACCCCCTGAGCCACGCACCGGGTCTGGGCAACAGCCATCCCCAAGCTGCCAGATGCTCCTTCGCATGTAGATGGTGAGGTAACCCCTTAATGTAATTCAGCCTCATCCTTGGGCAGCAATCTCCAGTCCAATTCTTTCTTTTTCCTGCTGTGAGCACTTGTAACAGTTTGACTTCCAGAAATTCCTACAGAGAGCAAAAATGCTTCAAATAACTGAAGATCAAGCTGTGTATGCATGTATTGCCTGCTCCTACCAGAAACCAAACATTTAGAGAAAAGCTGGATGCTACTAAGATGTGAACTGAGCTTTGAGAGGGCTGCAGTGTGGCTAACACAGCCTCTGATACTCTGCTTTTTAATTGCTTTTCTATTTACTAATCATGGGGCCCCGGGAGTGCTCAATACACATTGTTTTACCATCCTCATCTACTTTTATTAATGCTATTTCTTCCACCTGGAATATATTTCTTTTTACATTTACATAAACCATGCCATTTTTCTCCCAAATCTATTCTACATCAACTTAATGTTTTCAGACCACAGCCTCAGCATGGTAATTCAAAATCATCATGTTAATTTTAAAAAAGTGTGTTTGTTTCTATGTAACTCTGCTATATAAAGTAAAAGATTGAAGATCAAAAGAGAACGGGAGTTAAGGAAGAATCAGGGTCTTAAATTTTATTTGCCCAGGCCTCACCACTAGCCAGAGATATAAGCTCAGACGAGCCAAGCAACAGTTGTGCTTTCCAGTTTTCTTCACCTTGAAAATTTAATAGTCCAAATTGTAGCACTACATTCCCAAGGTAGAACCACAGGGATTCTGTGTGTATTCCTTGGTTCTAACTGAATGAGAGCTGTCAGCAGTAGTCCTGCCTTCTGTTTCTCTCCTTGCCTGGACTTGTGAGGTCCCTGAGCAAAACATGACTCAGTAGGTACAGCAACAGCACACCACTGAAATTAGTGGTAACCAGTGAAATTACCTGCTGTGCCTTTGCCTATCATGTGGCCAATATTCAATAAGTATTCAATGTCTTCTTCAAATGGATAGAAAAATACTTTGTAAGTTCTCAACAAATAAGGATTTGAGGTGACAAAAAGAGATATCTTTAAAAAGAAAATTGTTATAGAAGATAGTAAATGGCCATCCATGCTAAGGATTAGAAGTAGCTGGGGTGAGGGGTGAGGCCAGATGGCTCGGTGGAGTAAAATCCTGCTCAAGCAGAGTGCAGTAGCTGGGATTCGCTCCCTGGTGTATCCTGCTGGCCCTGCCACATGGGAGCACTGACATGGTTATCGAGACTGGGCAAGGTGGCGCTTGCCTCTAATCCCAGATCTTGGGAGGCTGTAAACAGAAGAATCACTCTGAGTCAGATCTACGGAGTGAGAACCTGTAAACCCTGAACAAAATACAAAGAAAAAAAGAAGTATCTGAGGAAAAGCCACTAAGCAACTAGAACAGAGCAGTGATCAAAGACATAGACAAAGAAAACTTCTCCTAAACCAATAAAGGCCCAAGCTTTTAGACTATCAAGCATGTCATGCATTCCAGACAAAATCAATGATGAAATTCAAGCTTAAGCACATCCAGGAAATAGTCTTCAAATATAAGACCAAAGGAAAAAAAAAAGCCCTTAAACATCTAGAAAAAATGCAGCTATCCACCAAAACAAGAGGCTAAAAAATGACTTTGCAGACCTCATCATTTCAATTTGAAACACTGTAATATAAAAAAAAAACTGCAATAATAAGCACAAATGACAGCAGCTCTCAGGCACTTCACATTTTTAGGTTCTTGTCACTCTCCTTTGAGTTTTAAAATGGTAACTGCTTTAGTCCTCACCCAACTCTCAGAGCAAATACTATTATAATTTGCACTTTTTCAAAAACAGAAAAAAAAATATATAGAGATAGATTGATTAACTTGACCCCAACAGCGAAGGTTGAATCATTCAAAGAGCCAGAGTGGGCAGCTGGGTGTGGTGGGCTATGCTTATACTCCCTGCACTCTGGGAGGCTGAGGCAAGAGAATAGGAAGTTCAAGCACAGTTTACCTGGCTTGTGATTTAGCAAGATTTTCTCTCAAAAAAAATTTAAAAAGTTGGGGACACAGCTTGCTACAAAGGTCCTGAGTTCAATCCCTAGTACCAAAAACAAACAAAAGAAGAGCCGCGATTTAGGACCAGGAATAAGGATCTGCATAAAGATCTTCATTATCAGCCA
>PVKA01006147.1:65108-85578 GCA_004027165.1 Ctenomys sociabilis | reverse complement strand
CTTTTGATCTCTTGCTTTTTCTTTTATTTTGTCACCGAGGACGGAGCCCTGGCCGTGTACATGCTAGTGAGGCTCTCTACCATAGAGCCACGTTCCCAGCCTCTGATTTATCTTCAATCATTTCAAGCCGTAGCAGCCGTTCTCAGCTGTTGGGCCGTGTGAAAACAGGTGGTGGCTTGAGCTGGCCTGCAGCCACCCCTCGGCGACCCTGACACAGAACAAGGGTCACGTCATCCATTCCTGCCTTATGCTTATGTATCTGCTGGTTGCCTACGGTGTGGCCACTGCCTCTTGTCTGTCTCAGCTCCTCTATCCAGAGCTGCCGATACCTGTCGCTCTGGGCCTGGCCAGGGGACAGGCTCCTTGGGGAGGTTCTGTGTGGCAGGGCCACTTGCTTGCATCTTGCTTGGTAATATCTCACCCCAAGGTAAAGGAGCAAAGGCATATGGTCTGTGCAGTCAGGGTGCGTGGTGCAGAGAGACCCAGAACCTTGTGTCACACAGGGAACTACTCACTGTACTGTAGCTGTCTCTGGGTACAGAAATCACATGCGATTCCCAGCTCTTTTTTGTTGTTGTTGTTTGTTTGAGACAGGGTCTTGAAATGCAGTTCAACCTGGCCTTGAACTCACTCATGTAGCCCAGACTGGCCCTGAATACACAACAGTTCTCCTCAGTCTCCTGGGTGCTGGGATTACAGGCATGTGCCAGTGTGCTGTTTTCTTTTTTTTTAATGAAAGCATTGAATTGAAAATTCTTGGACCACAGTCATCTGGCCAAAGCCCCTATTGGAGGGGCATTTATTCCTAGTAAAGTTCCAGGCCTTGATAGCAGGGAATGTTCTCTGCAGAGGGAGAAGATGGGTCGGTTCTGTGTTCCCTGAGCCTAATGTAGCACCCCAGGCCTGGGGACCCCAGCAGATGCTGGTCAGGCTGATGCCAGTACTAGTGCTGGACACAGCGGCTACAGCTTATGCTCACCAAGTGATCTTGTGTGTCAGCTGCATCTCACGGCCACCCTGTGGGAGAACTGGTCTCGTCTCCCTTTTACAAAGTCTTGGGCTTAGAAGGCCTGCTTCCTTACCTATGGCTACACCTTTGTTGGAGGTTGGGTGGCCAATTACCACCCAAGCTCACCTCGGGGGCCTTGGACCCCACGTGCGGATTGCTCAGCACCACTGGATGCCCTGGCCACCTTCCCGCTCACCCAAAGCCTCAGCACCCTCGGGAACACTGTCCCAGCTGGGCCCGGAGCTCTTGTCCTTTTCCTGTGTAGTTGCTGTTGCCGAGTCTTTGGCAGAGTTTTCAACACAGCTTTACTAGTTGCAGCCCAGGTGCCGGGCCGTCCAGCTGTGCAGAGTGGGTAATGCAGGGGTCTAGTGTGCTCACATGTGGACCCAGCCATCGCCGTGGGCAATTGTCGTGCCTTTGAGAAACCCTCTGGCCTGTAGCTGCGGTTTCCCTCTGCCCGTCTCCCAACCTACCTCACCCCAAGGAAGCACAAATTTCTTTCTTTCTTTTTTAAAATAACTTTTGGGATTATTTTTATAACTTCCAGGGTTATTTTATTTATCACTTATTTTGGGGGGACAGGGTCTCACTGTGTAGTTCAGGCTGGCCTTGAGCTCATGAGATCCTCCTGCTTCTATTTCCCAAGTACTGGGATTATAGGTGTGCACCACTATGCCTGGCTGAATCTACTTTCTGAATCTCCTGATTTCTTAATCTGACCTTTCACGTGAACAAGATCATACAGTGTGCGGTCTTTCATGCTCTTAGCTTGAGGTCTTTGAGGTGCACCCATGTTCCTGACAGCATACTATTCCACCATGATTGTTCATGTAGAGGTGGACAGTGGGTTGTTTCTACCCTTTGGCTATTACCACACACATCCATGTAGATATGTGCTTTTCATTTCTCTTGGGCAGAATACTCAGGAGTGAAATTTCTGGGTCATGCAACTCTGTGTTTAGTTACTTGAGGAGCCGTAGAGGCAAATGGAGTATGAGTCTGGGAGGGCTTTGGTTTCCCCATGTTCTGCCAACACTTGGTTTTATCTGTTTTGCTGACGCTAGCCACACTTGCGAAGTTTCTCTGCATTTTTCTCTCTTTTGCTCACTTCACTGACATGGGGGAGCCTCCAGGATGGGTGCTGAGGCTGTGCGCTGGACAGCTCCGTGGGGCGCTTTGCATGGAAGCCCTGCGATCTGCTTCCCTGTGCCCTGCTGACCGCAGAGGCCCTTCCAGTCCGCGCGCTGATGCCAGGCACTTGCTCGCTCCAGCTGTTGCCTTTGCTGCCTTCTGATAGGCAGGTTCCTCTGGCTCTCTTGCCCCCTGTGCCCAAGACCCTTCATGCCAGGGATACCTGAGAAGCGGGCTTCAGGCTGGCCTCGTGTGGGCTGCCCCGCTTGGGCCATCCTAGGACTTGAGGCCCTCGGCCCTCCCTGGCTCCCACCCTGGCTCCACTTGTCAGACTTGTGTGCCTTTGGTTTGTCTCCCATTCTGTCTGTGCTCGGGGTCTTGGGAGTCGGGCTGGCCCGGTCACGGCCAGCTTCCTGGCCTCTGGCTGTCTTCCTGCGGGTTTCAGGAAGCGCTGATGCTGAGGGGATGTGAGGGGTCTGGAGCCCGATGTGGAGGCTGCGATTGTCTGTGAAGCGCCTTTAAGAAGCAGGGTGATCTTGCCATCTATGGAGGTCTGGTTAAGCCGGAGAGAGAACTCGGGCTGGGAAGCACCGTGCTCTGAGGCTAATGAAGCCCCTGGGTGAGTTCACGTGTAGAGAGGAAAAGGTTTGGAGAGTCCAGAGGTTTCGGCCCGAGATCAGGGCAACCCGTGGCTTTGGGCCTCTGGTGGAGTGGACCTCTTCACCTCAAGGCCAGGAAGCAGCAGAGAGGGAGGGGCCAGGGCATGCCCAGTGGCCGCCCAGGGACCCTCACTGGATCCCACCTCTTTCAGGTTTTGCCACTGTCCAGCGGCATCACAGCGGGTGAGCCGGCCTTTGACAAGGCCTGTCGGGGCCCCTTGTCCAACCCCAGCAGCACCGACGGGAAGAATCAAAGGAGTCCGAGTCACAGCGGCAGACTCTCAGGTGGTGGCTGCCGGAGCTGCACGCAAGGAGGCTGGGACAGACGCGTGGGTGGCAGGGCAGAAGGGTCTCCTAAGAGCAGCAGCCACAGATCTGCCACACGGCGCTGCGTGATACCCTGGGACAGACGCGTGGGTGGCAGGGTCAGAAGGGTCTCCTAAGAGCAGCAGCCACAGATCTGCCACACGGCGCTGCATGATACTAGTAAACCTTGCGGAGAAGGTGAATCTCAGGTTGTTGTCACAGTCCCAACAATGAACTTAGGAGAGGCCGAAGGAAACATTTGGCGAGATCAATAGCTCGTGGCAGTGGCCCTCTGGGTGTGCCCTTCTGTCCAAACTCAGCAGGATGTAAGCATTAAATATGTACAGCTATGAGTCAACCACGCCTCCACGCAGTGGTTTTTGAAGAAAGAAACTGGATCAAGGTGGTGTAAGAACACTGAAAGGGAGGACTCCCCTCCTTCCCCGTTAAATGACGGTGAATGGGTGAGGCCCTGGCACTTGAATGTTGGAGTCACTTAGGGAGTTGCTCAGAGCTAGTCATTTTTTTTTTTTTTTTAATGTCCCAGGCATTGAACTCAGGACCTTGTGTTGCCAGGCGGGTGCTAGTGCCACTGAGCTATCTCCGAGCTCCTACTGAGGGAGGTTTTCACACAGCAGAGACTCCTAGTGTGCTGTGGGCACAATCCTGGGCTCCTGCGTACAAGAGGCCTGCCTGGTGTGCTTGGGTAGCAGGGTAGGAGCTGAGTCTTGGTGGTCTCTGGACCTCTGTCTGGTTTGTGTGTTCTTCACTTTTTGACTCCGAGGAGAGCAGAGAGCGGAGTTTAAGTTGAGGCCGACCTCCTTCCCCTCGTGGTCTTCACCTGACTTCGCTGGTGAGAGGCCGGAGAAGAGGCGATCAATGCCATCGACCTCCCGAGGGCCCTGGGAGAAGCCTCGGGAGCACGTGAAGTGGGCTGGCAGCTGAGAGTGGCCTCGCCCGGCATTTCTTCATGCTATAAGGAGGTGCATGGTGGAAAATCAGGATGCTGAATGGATTCTGTGGGTTCCTGGAAAGTTGCAGATGGATCAGGTCTTTCAAAATCCAATTTCTGCCGCATCTGGTCATGGTTTCCTTTGGACGCACCCGGCAGCAAATCCCAATGGCAGCAGATGCTCAGCTGCAGAGCGGTGGGCCCTGCCCATTAGCGTGCCAGTCTGCAGCTGGCAGGTTTGCTGGAGCGGAGGCTCCGGGGTAGACGGGAGGGCTGAGCTAGCAGGGGGCGCTGTGCACCCCAGCGTCCTGTGCCTGTTACCCACCAACCCTGCACCTCAGTTTCTGAGTCTGTACTGTGAGGACAGTCCCTGCATCTGCTTCGTCATTCGTGTTAATGTAGTGGGGGAGAGTATCGGAGAGCTTGGCTCGGGGAAGTTACTCCAGGGATGGCAGCTGTTGGGGACACTTTATTGTCCCTGTTGTCATCGTAATGACCACGGACAGAGATAGCATTCTGTCCACGTGGACTGGGCTTCACCTGGGTGGCTAAGATGTACTCCTTCATTTTATTTTTCTGAGCATCTGTGCATGAAGAATCATCTAAGGTTTAGACTTTGGAGGCCATGTGGAGCGGCAAGCCTGGGGCGTTCACTCCGTCCTCTCCAAGTTCCTGACGTAACTCTGTCTAGCTCAGAGTTCTCCTATCCCACATCCCACGGGGACCTCCCCAGGCCCACCCAGGAGGAGGGGGAGGGGGAGGGGGAGAGGGAGGGGGAGAGGGAGGGGGAGAAGAAGAGTGTCTAGCGAGTGCCGCCCCACACAAGGCTGGTTGTAATGACTCGGTGCTGACCCACGCCCTGCCCACCCGGGGCTCACCCCTGACCTTTTACTCCTGGTCACGGTCACGAGACAGCCACATCACCTGTGCCAGCCGGGCTGCAGGCGGGGCCTTTCCTTCATGTCACACACAGATGAGGAGACTGAGGCATGGCCACTCAAGAGCTGCCCAAGGCCACTCAGCTCCAAGGGGACAAGGCAGAGGTTCTAGCCAGTTTCTCTGGCTCCGGGGTTCCTGCTACCCATTGCTTGCTGGGGACTCCAAGTGCTTTTTTCCCTCAGTACAGAGAGGAGCTATCAGAAAGTGACAAAGCAAGGCTGTCAGCGCTGGATGAAGGACAGCACTCCTTGTGACTCCAGGGCCGTGCCAGTGGGGACTGCAGACTGCAGAGCAGAGGTGGCCCCGGCTGCGTGTTTTGTCTTTTCATCTTTTAAGCACACAGGCGATGTGGTCTCGTACACCAGTGTCCTCACTTCCTCTTCCTCCTGTGTGGCACTCATTGGAGTTGATAGTTTGAAAGGTGTCTCTGTACCTTCCGTGCCTGTGCAAACAGACGTGTGTGGGCGGAGGTGTGGCTCAGCGGTAAGGCCACGAGGCCCTGGGTTCAACCCCCAGCAGTGCAAACGGTGGAAGTAACGAGGTCACAAGGAGACACGAACGCCTGGCGGCTCGCTGACGAGCATTTGACGGGAGCATTTGACGGCCTGTAGGTGACGGTGGGCCCCTCTAAGGTGTAAACGGTTTCGAAGCTGTGCAGTGCTCCGTCTCAGAATGCGCAGCTGGGAAGACCTAGGCGGAAGCAGCTAGGGCGTGGGGTTTCCATCTCGTAGAGGCGTAGACAATACCCTCCAGGGCACTTTCCGTGACTGTAATGAAATACCAGAGACAGTCAGCTTTACAAGAGGATGAGAGCTTGTTTTCGCTCTCAGCTTCAGAAGGGACATTTTAGACCCAAACTATAGCGACGTAGATAACAGGGAAGTAGTTGGGACATGCTAAGTTTTGAGTATTTAAAAATATGTAATCCATCGAATCATAATTTTATATCCTTCTGTTTTAGTAATGGATGTATAGAATGACTCATGCACGAAATTCCTGCAAATTTTTTTTTTTTTGGTGGAACCAGGGTTTGAACTCAGGCCCTTCCGCTTGCCAGGGAAGCACTTATTCCACTGAGCCATCTCCCCAGCCCAATTTCTGCAGATTTAACAGTTGGCCCCCATTAGTCAGGGCAAACCAGCTCCAGGGTAACACTCTTTTGTGGTTTATTAAAATATTTAGTGCCATATAATTTTTTTAAAACTTGTTTTTAATCCAAAAGACCCTTCAGGCAGTCATTTCTTCCTGCAGCCAATGTATACCATGTGTTATTCACTGTTGGGGACAGGGTCACCAGCATAATGGGAGAACTGTGTGCTTAGGGTCTGATCAGGAAAGGCTTGTTCTCTGGAGGGGACAGAATCTGCGGGGACCCCAGGCACCCAAAGGTTGGAGGGAAAAAGTTGACCAAGGATGCGTTCATGTGGGCGCCATTCACTGCAAGCCACGGGTGGTGGCCATTGTTCGTGGGAGACTCCTCCGGGAGGGATCACAAGAAGGCTGCCCACCAGCTCCTCTCAGGTGGCTGCCCTTGGGGAGGGCAGGAAGGAGGACGAGCCGAGGGCTGTGAGCATTGTCAGCTGCATCATAGAATTTTCTTGAGGCGAAAGGAGAGAAGGCTCTGCGATAACTATAACTGGCGCGAGCTTTTCTTGGCTCCGGCAATGGGCACAGGGTTGTTAGCTGTGTTATTCTCTGTCACTTCTGAATGCCCAAAATGCTTTGTGATTGTTTTTTAAGCCTAGAGAAGTCTGGGAGTAGAACCGATGCAGATCCAAAGTTAACTCCCAGAGCATGATGGGAGACAGCAGGGCAGGAGACAAGCCCCAGGCCAGTGGTTCGGATCCATGTGGGTAGGGCCTGCAGGTACTCAAGGCGGTGGCCAGAAATATGAATTTTGTCATCAGTGTGATTTTAAAATCTTTTTTTTTTTTTTAATCTTTTATTTATGTGGTACAGGGTATACAGCTCAGACCCATAGTGATCCTCCTGTCTCAGCCTCCCCAGTGTGGAGAACTGGGGATCGAACCCCGGTACTTGCACTTGAGAGGCAGGCACTTAGACCACTGAGCTATCCGTCCCCCCCGATTCTAAAATCTTGAACTGGTGAGTGGGTGGTCTTCAGGGTAGAACTGATAGAGAGTCGAGAATGACAGTGGAGGGCTGGCAAGGAGTCTGGGCCTCTAGGGGGCCGAGTAGCTTGTGCCCACCTGGACACGTGACATCTACCTCCGTCCTGGTACCAGAAGAGGGAGAAGGGGCTGTGTGGTGTAATGAAACCAAAATGAATGAAGGAAAAAGATGGATCTGAAAAAGAACCCGCTAACAATCATGGGAATGGAAAGCTTTTCACCGGATGGAAGGCATTCATTTAAAAAGGGAACAAGGAAACAAGGATAGAGAACTAGTGAATTGGAGGAGGATCCTGAGAAATGTTTCTGGAGACCACCCAGAGAGATACAGCGGGAAACATACTCTACTCCCATGTGTGTTTAATAGGAACCCTAAAAAAAAAAAAAAGATAGAAATCCCACCAGGACAGACTGAACAAAGTGGCTGAGATGCTGCACTCAAAATATAATGGGTGAGAACCTTCAGAGTCACAAATTTCCAGTTTGCAGGTGTTCATCAAGGAAGGAGGAGAATTTTGTAAAATACATTTCACCTTCAAAGCCATAGAGCAAAAGGGCAGGAAGGCACAAGTAGAGAAAGCCATCATATTTACCATGGTGGTGCTTGTCTGTAATCCCAGCACTGGGGAAGCTGAGGTAAGACAGCCATGAGTTCGAGGCTAGCCTGGACTATATAGCAGGAAGAGGCCAGTCTGCCCCCTGTGTCTCCAAGGACACAAACCAACCCAGACATTTGCTGGGGGCTGATTACACTACTGAACTTCGGACTTAGAATAGGTTGCTGTGATGACTCTGGGTCTTTTGCTCAGTCTCGAATGTACACTGAAAGAAACAACAACAGGAAAAACATCTTAGACTTCCATGCGTTGGCATTCAAGAGACATGGTGAAATAAAGACATTTTTACAGAAGTGACCCTTTGTACATTTAGGGTTAGGGAGAGGCAGGACCCCTTCAGTCGCAAGTGCCCAGCCCTCCAGGGGTGGCCAGTGGCTCCCACAGAAGTATGGAGAGTGGGCTGGAGTCCCCCTCGTTGTCACAGTGCAGGCTGCTGGAGGTGGTGCCCACTGGCTGCATAGCTGGGTTTTCTGTCAAGACAGATGAGAGAGATTATCCTGTCTGTATCCTCCATCTCCCAGGGATTCAGGACGTACTGGAAGGTTTTGTATTTTCCAATGACTCTTGGGGGGTGGCAGTGGGCAGAGGTGGGTGGCAAGGACTTCCTGTGCTGGCTTGGGTTTTAGTCCTATGGTAGACGAAGGGAGATGTGCAGTGGTGTGGCCAGGCCCTGGGCCCTGGGCCTGGGGACGCGAGAGCCTTTTGTAGAAGGGCCCGCTCCAGCCTGTCTCTGTGTTCCAGATTGTGGACAAGAACAACCGCTACAAATCCATCGATGGGTCGGATGAGACCAAGGCCAACTGGATGAGGTGAGTCCTGCCCCCTCTGGTGTCTCAAGAGCTTCAAGGGCCCTGCATAGAGGCCGTGTTGGGCCCGTGGTATCTCCAGGGAGGAGGCGGCTGTTTACATAGCTTGAGACACATTTAGCTTTGGCTTAGGCCAGGCTTCCATCAGGGGCTTCTAGAGGCTGCATCCTTGCCAGTGCCTATAGAGGACCCAGGGCCACATGCCTGGATGGAGTGGGGTAGCCCGCTCGGCTGCTGTCTGGGCAGCTGCCCTGGGGCAGTCTTGTTCGTAGTTTACGGTAGGACAGGAGGCTTCTGAAAGAGTCTCCAGCTCCGATCTGGACTCTGTGTCCCATGCCAGGCTTGAGGGCTTTCAAAAGTAGATGTGCGCTGGTCCAGGGTGTGGGACAGGACTTTGAGCCAAGAAGGGCCTCTCAGGCCAGCCAGAGAGACAGGAGACAGACCGCAGGTCACTGGCCAGTGCTGTGTTTCGGTGGGGTGAGAAGTCATACTGCCTACTGCCCCCTCCTCAGCAGTTTGACTTTGGGACCAGGGGTGGTGAGTAGGTGCGGACCTGGGCACAGGGTCCTCGGTGGCAGCAGCAGGGGCCCTGTTGGGGGTCTGTGCAGCGCCCTTGCTGCGGGTGGGATGCGTGTCCCACGTGCTCCCACCAAGATGTGCACCATGGGACCTCTGTGTTTCAGCCCTGAGTTTCCCAGCAGTGAGAAATGGGCTAGAAGAGGGTAGGTGGGATGAGTTCCCTGCCCCCTGAGCCCCATCTGGAGGCCTGGGGCCAAGGTACAGTGTCCCTCCCTGGGGCACTTTGAGCTCACCTCTGACTTGGTGGGACCATTGTCCTCAGTGCTGCTGAAGAGCATGGGAGCAGGGACACTGGCAGGGGGGAGCCACTTGCTTGCATGGCGGAGCCAAGCTTCCACCCTTGACCTTCTGCAGGACCAGCCCAGCCCCTGCCCTAAATGTGCCCTAGGAAGGGGGGTGACGCTCCCATTGCCTGATTCTCCCTGATCCCTGGATTTGGGACAGCTCAGCAGCACCCTTCATCTCCCTGTGCTGAATACCTGTGTCGGCTGTGAGCGTGGGCTTGGCATTGGGGTGGCCCTCCCAGCACCAGAGAAGTGGCTTTTTCCAATACGGCTGTGGCACAGAGGCAGAGCCCATGCTGCAAGGGCTGGGACGGAGGAGGAGGGGCCTTGACATGGGCCTCCAGGGGGTCCCAGAGGCCACTGCTGGGAGGCACAGGCCAGCCCACTCGGCTCTCTAGCTCAGGCAGCCAGGAGGGGGTGTGATGGGATCTGGTATTGGGCCCATCTCGTATCACACCCTGCCATTCAAGGCTCTAGGATCTTGGCTTGTGACTGGCCCATTTTATTTCCACCTTCTACCTCTGAGCTTTTGCCTGGGAACAAGCCTTTCCCACAGTCTCACCCCCAACAAGAGGGAGTAGTCCTTCTGGACAAGGTGGTCGGACATCTGGCACACCAGAGGAGACAAGGCCTTGCCCAGTGCTACACAGTCAGGGGCAGAACAAGGACTGCAGCCCGCAGCTCTGGACTTTGGGACAGAGTTCCCTCTGTCTGTGGCTGGGTGATACCTCGTGTTAGCCTGACACCATCCTGCTCCTGCTCTCGGGCCTGTCCTGGGAGGCCCGGCTGGTGGTCCCAGTTGAAGCTGACTCAAGAAGCAGGTGGGCTTGGGCGTGGGCGCAGCTTCCATTCTGACAGCTGTTGTGAGAGGATAGGCGCTTGGTTTCTGCAGAGAAGCGGTGGGCCAGTCAGGCACAGAACGCTTCCACCTTGAATGTTGGCTGTGGCCGCCTTAGGCTTGGTGCTCTATTTTATGTCTTGGGACGTGGTTGGTGGTTTTATGAGCAGATGCTACTTGTTTGCAGCAGGTTGACACCAATGACGCCAGTAAGAATTCTCTGTCATAGGCTGCTTCTTGCCCCCAAGGAATTTTTCAATAGAGAAAAATGCATTAAAACCTCTGATAGCCCTGGGAGGTGGCCCTGGAGTGGTCCCTCTAATGTTCTAGACTTGGTGGCTCCAAGAGACAGCCTAGTTGAGTTTGCGTGAAGGTTCCCATCCCCACCAGTGCCTTGGGCAGGGTCCGAGCCCCCAGCCTTCCTTTCCCAACTCTGGTGCTCTGCGGGGAGCTTGGGGAGGGGATGCCGGGCCCGTTGTGTCACTCTCTGGGGTGGCTTGCAGGCACAGAATGGGCGCTGGGATGCCGCTGTGCCCTCGCGGCTCTCGAGGGTGGACTTTGAAAACCTTGCAGCACTAATTAAAGGCCGGACAGAGTCACAGGGTGCCCCTTGCCCAGGCCTTGGCCGTTCCGGGGAGGATGGAAGCCACAGAGCTTGTTGGCTCCTCTAATCCCACCAGAAAATCAGAACAGCTCCCCAAAGGGGCTGTGAGCAGTGCTCCTGTGGGAGGGAAGCCTGCCTTTCCGTGTAGACTCAGAGGTGGAACTTGGGGGCAGGTAGAAAGTGTGCACAAGTACTAGAATAAACCCAAGCTGAAGGAGCGCCACCAGGGAATGCCCCAGGCCACCAGCCAGGTGGGCAGCCTCCCTGGTTCAGTGTTCTTCCTCCAAGCCCTTCCCTTGGCAAAAGGGCTCAGTGTGAATGTCGTTTTATAGACGCAGTAATCTAACCCTGACCTCCACAAGGGCTCCTTATTCTGCTGCTGGAGTCTCGTGCTCAAGATGCAGGAGGCTGGTGTGGTTGTTACTCCCACTCTGCCTGGGGCGGGCAGGTGGGAAGGTCCAGTGAACCTGAGCCGCCCCGGCGCTCCTGACTAGTCAGTGTGAGGCCGGGAGCTGCACTCCTCTGTAGGTGCTGGACTCGTCAGGACCCCCACCCCGCTCTGTGCGTCTTCTCTGGGGACTAGTGGAAGGGACCTCCGAGCTGGAGGAGGGTGCGCTGGGGCCAGTCACTGACCCAGGTAGGTGCCTGCTGGCTCCCCAGCTGGGGGCACAGTTAGGAAGGAGGACCACCTGCAGAGACGGTCATTTACCCAATTGTGCTTTGTGGGATATTCAACCCAAGGAATGTGGTGCCCCTGGCCGAGCGTAAGAGGAAGCCCAAGTTCTCCAAGGAGGAGCTGGACATTCTGGTCACGGAGGTGACCCGCCATGAAGCGGTTCTCTTTGGGAGGGAGACCATGCGGCTGTCCCATGCTGACAGGGACAAGATTTGGGAAGGCATAGCGCGGAAAATCACCTCCATCAGCCAGGTCCCCCGCTCTGTCAAGGACATTAAGCACCGATGGGATGACATGAAGCGGAGGACCAAGGACAAGCTGGCCATCATGCGGCAGTCGCTGTCAGGCCCTGGGGCCGGGACCCGGGCGCCCATCGTTGTGCTCACCGCCCACGAGAGGGCCATCGAGTCGGCACTGCTCATGACCCGCTCCGGGCACAGCTTTCCGGGGGCCGAGCTGGACGGCACTGAGAGCCCGTCGACCAGCTGTGAGTATCGCCTGCCTGAGCCCCGCCCCCCTGTCGGGGCGGCTCCTCTTAAAATCCCCTGTCCTGACTCTCCCGTCCTCTGGCCTGCTCCCTCCTCCCACCCTCACACCTGGCCAGTCTTCTCCCCTCCTTCTCTATTCTGGAGAATTCACTGAGCACCTCTGTCCTAAGTTGAGGAAAGACAGCTGTATGTAAAGTATAGAAAGGGTGATCAAAATATGCAGTGGATATTTAATGTTAAAGTGTATCACAGCGAAAGACACAGGGCCATTATCCCCCCAGAATCCTTCCGCTCGCTTCAGACGTAGTTATCCCATCATTTTTGCCACTTGCTGAAGCACTTCTGGGAGCCCTCTTTCGGTAGTGTCTTGAAAGAATGATCAAAAATCTGGTGAATGATGTTGTGTCATTGTCCACCATTTTCCCTGGCTCTGGGACTTTTTCCCCAAGTCAAAATAACCGTGACAGGTAAACTTCTTGAATCCATTCAGGACAGAAGGGCAGGCTTCCAGGACTGCTGCAGAAAGCTGCAAGAAAATGGCTCAGTCTGTTCCAAGCCAGCAGGAGGACTTTGAAACAATGTATCTTTTACTACAATAGTTTTTTAAAAAAAAAGTTTCAACATTTCCTGTAATTTTTGACCAGACCTCCATCTATGGAGCCTGCTCTGTGCACTTCCTGGATTTGTGGGCATAAACAAACAGGTCTGCCGCAGCGCGTGTGTGAGGGAGGCCGAAGGCTGAGAGAGCCTGGGCAGTGCTGACCTCCAAGGCTGAGAGCCCTCAGCTGCAGGGCTGCCCTGGGCCTCTGCAGGTGACCTGACCTTGACATTCGGGATGCCCTTTGATGCCCTTTGCACCGGTCCTTCCTGTCGGAGTGCTTTCTGCAATGAGTGAGCAGCCTTAGGAGGGAGTGGAGGAGTTAAGCAGGCCTGGTGTGAGGCGCAGAGGAGGGGCAGCCCAAGTGTGCAGGCCGAGAACAGCATGTACGCGACCGCGCGCGCATCAGGAAGGCGCTTGGCACGTTCCAGGAATAGAGGAGCCAGGGACGCCTGGGGTAGCAGGCAGGGGGAGGGGCAGGGCCTGGCCCGGACAGATCCGCTCCGCTCCTCTCTCTTCCTGTCTGGGCCACTTGCTTTATTTCTGTTTTATGTCCTGCAAGCCCATCTTGTGTGCCCAGCTGCCTGCTTTCTGGTTCTTCCTCTTTCTGTCTGCCCGAGGCCCATCTCTAATGCCCCTCCTGTCTCCCAGCCACCCCACCCCCACCCCTCACCTTCATGGCTCATCCTCGCCTTTGCCCTCTGCCTCCTGCATCTCATAAGGCCTTGGGGACGCCTTCTAGCTGGGGCTCATCAGAAGGGGGATCAATCAAGGCTTTCTGTGGGGCTCCACCCTGTTCCCACCTCACTCTCACAGTCCTCCACAGACTGGGAGACCACCAACAGGCCAGGAGGGGCCCAGGCAGCAGGAAAGCAATTCACAAAGGCCCCGCCTCCCTTCCCAGGCCACTTGCCTCGGGGATCTGCTCATTTCCTGTTTGCCTGGGGCTCCTGACAGGTGGTGATTCCCAGGCCTGGGAAGGGATGAGTCTGGCCCTAGAATGAACTTCTTGAAACAAAGTTGGCCCGGGATGGATTCAGAGCTGGCACTTGAGCCCAGGTCCCCCAACTCCCTTGAGTCAGGTTCCCCCCAGTGATGAGAGAAATGAAGGGCCCAACATCCAGAAAAGGGGACCCTGATTCCCGCCCCACTCAGCCCCCAGCTTTCTGACACTGAAGGCTCACTGCAGGGAGCCTGGCCGGAAGGAACGCCCAGGCCTGCCAGTGACCCACAGGTACAGCTCTGTCAGGCCTCAGTGACCTTGGGAGGGAGAGCACTGCCCTGGTAGGTGTCTTGCTGTTACCCTTCTGGGATCTTGGGGGAGAAGAAGGCTGTTATGCCACCAAGAAGGCCCAGGTGACCCAGGCGCTACTGCGCTGTCCCCACAGGGGCCCTGGGACTTTGAGGAACAGGTGTCATCCCTGTGGTTTGTGCTGTTCCTTATGTGACCAAGCACTTGTGAGTGGGGATGCGATGTACGTGGCCTGCAGGGCTGGTGGGGAGCTCTACACTGTCTGCTGCTGTGGTGGGGCCACCCGCTGGGAGCATCCTCGAGCTGCTTTAAAGCAAGGCCACGAGGCAGTCCTAGCAACCTCGGAACCACAGGAGCCAAGCTATGGGACTGTGCTTTTGGTGGCCTTAGGCAGATGTCATGAGGTCTGCGACCTCAGCCATTCTATTCACAAGCCAACCAGGGCCACTAACTTGGGCAGGAAGGTAGATCAACCCTTGCTACTCCTCCCAGCAGGTGGATCTCAGAGTGACGGAGCCTCCGAGCTCCTCTCGAGCCAGCACAGGCTGACAGTCTCTTGGAGGCCTGGAGTTCCAAGCTCCCATGGCCTGGACTCTTCCTAGAATGCAGCTGTTCAGGGGGAGAAAGGGGACCTGCTCATGTGCCCAGCTGTCACACCTCAGGGACTTGGGGGACGGGCATTTCTCTAGTTTAGGCTGAGGGGTGGCAGGTACGGGGGTGGCTGGGATGTTTCCAGGGGCGCATCCGAGCCCAGAGGTGCCCCTCCTCCCCGTTGTAATCACTTGTCCGTCTCTGCTTCTGTCCCCAAGATGATGAAGACGATGAGCTGCCCGGGCCCTCGAGGCAGCCTTTCCAGGAGCCCCTGCAGCGGTCCCCGGAGGAGGAGGCCCCCACGGTCAGGCCCTCTCTGCTCCGCTCTTCTTCCTCCTCTGACCAGTCCGAGACGCTGGGCCCCAAGCCGGAGGCCCTGCACCATCCCTCCTCCCGGGCCCAGGCTGCCTGTGCGGCCCCGCAGCCACACTCTGGCACGTCCACCGGGGCCCCGGACTGGCAGCTCCTTCACACCCACGCCCAACAGACGGAGGTGTTCCAGCGCTTCTGCCAGGAGCTGGTGGCCACGCACCAGGACATGGCCGGCAGCATACACGTCATCGGCCAGGCTGTGGCTGAGCTGAGCAGCCGCATCGGTGAGATGTGCCAGACACTGAGAGAGATCCGGGACGGGCTTCAGGTGCCCCAGCAGGGCCCAGGAGAAGCGGCCCTTGCGGGCTCCACCCCCCAGGCTCAGAAACCCCCGCTGGGTCCCCCACCAACTCCCCCAGCTCCGGCCCCAGCACGGACTACCAGGTCTCGGAAGAGGAAGCACAATTTCTAGCCCAGCCAGTCTGCGCCAGGAGGAAGAGACACGGAGGGGTTGTCTGGCCTGGAGACAGGCCAGGCCCGGGACCGAGGACCCTTGTAGGACCCTGAGTCGGCTGACTGTGCTCTAACAGAGCTTGCCTTGAGTCCATTCCCTCCCCAGTCTTTGGCGGATGCGCAAGAGGAGAGAACAGCTGTGCGCTTGATGCTTGCTTGGCGCGAAGGCCTTTGTCCTCCTCTTGGTCTGTAGGCCTGGAGCGGAAGGGCGCAGAGTGGGCAGAGTCTGAAGGGATCCTGCTGCCAGCCTGCTTCCAACCTCGGGCTGCTGCCCTTACTCCAGTCCCCAGATTCTGCCGCTTTCCTGGGGACGTGACCTGAGGGTGCTGGGCCCGAGCCCGGTGCTCCGGAGAGGGCTCTGTCCTCCCCTGCTCGGGATGCTAAGGCCCGTGGGTGGTGCCTTCCGCTTGCCCTTGTGCAGTGTGCGCGCTCCGCTGCTGTGCTTGCCTTCCAAGGAGTGTGACGAGAGTGGGATGGTGTCAGGAAGGAGGAGCCCGCGTCGCATTCTTAGAGCACTTTATGCCTTTCTTGCACTTTGCAGACCTTATGTGATCTTAGGGTGTCCTCAGGACAACCAGAAGGCAGCTGAGCCAGGCATTGCTATTATTATCATCATCTGCATTGGATAGATGACAAATGACAAAGCCTTTTCGTGGGGGGCCAGGGCTGTGGGTTTTGCCAGTGTCTCTGTCCAGAAGCCAGATCAGTGTAGCGGGAGCAGGGAGTCTTGCTCCTTACTTGGCCTTCCGAGTGGCAGTGGGGTCAGTGACAGCACTGAGGTGGATCTGCTATCCCGCCTGGCCTTGGGCTGCACGGTCAATGGCTGGGGACGGGCAGGGCCCAGGTGTCAGGAGTCCTGCGGCATTTGTGTGTTTCACATCCCAGCATGTCTTGCCTCTGCTCGCTTGGGCTGCACCTGCACTGGCCACAGATATTTCCAGCTTTGTGTTTCATTTTGGGGTAGGGGAGGGAGCAGGGGTCTTGCAGTTAGGGAGGGAGGCAGCAGGTGGCAGGTGCAAGCTTAGCCTCTGACTGGGGCACAGCTTGGCTCTGTGTCTTTGCTCCATGGCCTGAGGTCCAACCCTGCAGATCTTTCCTTCCCGCTCCTGCCTGGCCCCTCTCATCCTGCCCCCTGAAGCCTCAGCAGGGGCAGGAGGCTTGCTGTCTCCGATGCCTGCGGAAGCTGTTCTGGGCTGCTCATAGCCCAGACCACGCTTTGTCCCCCACAGAGAAAGGAGGGCACCTGCCATGTCCCTGTGCCCTTGACTTCATCTCCCCCATTCTGTGGTCCTTTTGGGGGTTCCTGCCCCTAAACTGAACACCCTCCTGTCCACAGCCTGTGGCTGGATTATTGCCTGGAATTGCCCTGCCTTCTTATGTGGGAGTCGAAGATTGCCTTCCAGAGTCTTTATTGTTAAGATGGCAATAAAAAGAAATTGATCACACACTTGGAACACACCCAGGCTCCAGGATCTTTCTTTGGTGTATTTCTTTTGCTGCTTCCTTTGGAAACCTCACAGCCCCCAGAGCTGGGCTGAGTAGTTTAAGGAAAAGCACGGTGGGGAGGGGGGCCCCAGTGGCCCCTGCATTTTACTGATCCCCAGAGCCACGGGGCCTCTGTCCAGTCCCAGCCAGGCTCTTGGAGGTGAGGACAGGAGTGAGGGAGGCAGAGCACCCATGCACGATAAATGCAGTGTTTCTGTACCTCTCACATCAAAAGTGTGTTAGAGCTAAATTAATGTCCCCTTCTGGTTCCCTAAAAGTCAGTTAAGGCTCCCAGGGCCATAAACATCTTTCCTGGCAGGAGACTTCAGACAGTCAGGGCTACCCACTGCCAGAGCGCTTGAAGGACCACCCTGAGACGGGAACCACTTTGGGGCACAGATCTTGAGGTCCTTTGTCACAGGCGAGGGCCTGCCCACCAGCTCTGAGGCTTGTCCAAGGGATGGAAGCACCCTGGCCTACTGCTTGTTCCAGACAGCTTGCTCCAAGCAGGAGGCCACATCTTGATCAGGGATCCCCTTTCGGGATGGTTCTCACCTCTCTTTGCTTTGCAGTTGAGACCATCTACTGAAGTTCTTACCCCAGGAGCACAGCCAGGGCAACCAAGACAGTCCAGGTCCTGGGTGATGCGTAGATGCCCTGGAACTGGGCCAGGGTCTTCCCTCATCTCAAGAGTCAATGTGATCAGCTGGGAAGAGGGTCCAAGCTGGAAGCTACTTTAATCTTGAAACAGGTCAGAGCTAAAGGGGTGGGAAGTGAAGAGGCTCATGGTTTGCAATGGAAAAGATTTCTATCTGTCCTGGATTTAATGGGAATTGTGAGGAGAGTGTGGCAAAACAGGAGGAAATGGGCAGCGGCAGGAAGGATGGGAACCATGGAGGGGGCCTTGAGAAGATGGCCAGTTGCCTGAGGCCAAGGGATCGCTTGAGGGCACAAGTTCTTGTCTCAGAGGCCCTCTCAACCAAGAGACCTAAGGCGTGCGCGGTGCGGAGTGCAGACCCTTCCGTTTTGCTGATCTTTCCCATTTCTGCCTCCCCGGCCTGACTGACTTCCTGTCCACTAGAGGGCAGGAGGGGTGGCCCTGGCTGTGGGCAGTTACTTCCAGCCCTGGGGATGCACCGTGGATTATTTTCATTCTTACCAGTTGGAACCATTTCTTGGCCCAGCTCGAAAATCTGGTGTGTTTGATAAGACCAATGGGTGAGAGAGAACTGTCTGCTTGCTGTCTATCTAGTACCCAAGGTTGGCTAGGAAGCTGGAATTAAAAAAGTGCCTTATCTTTACGAAAAGTTCCACCCAGAAGCCCCACCCTCACCACCCCTGTCACCTAGTACCTCAAGTATCTCCAAGGTACCCACGGCTGGGGGGGGGATTTAGGCCAGTCCTGGGAGTCTCAGCTGTTCATTTTCCACCCACTTAAGCCTGCTGTCCAACCAGGGAGTGACCTGGTTACTCAGATCTTGTAAATAGCTAGCTGCTCAGCCACAGCTGAGGAAGAAGAATTCCTACTCCCTGGAAACCTTGTGCGGTTCAGGGAGGGCTCTGACTTCCTGTGGTCACAGGATGGGACAGACATGACTGTTTCTAAAGGGGTTGTCATGAATGGGGACAACTGGGTTCTGAGAACCAGTCAGGCTGTTAGATGGTACCGCAGAATGGGAGACCTCATCAGAGGGGACTGGTGTTGGGACTTGGTTGATTTAGCTTTACTCAAAAATGATACAGTGTTGACATCGCGTCAAGGGAAAGCCCCGCTGTGATGCACGAGGCGTTGCCATGCACGTCATATTTCAAGCGCCAGGTGTTTTTGGTCTGCCTTTGCAAATACACTGTGATGGATCCATAGGCTTGGGGTTCTCTGTGTAAATACTGGTTTTCATCGGGCAGGAAACACCAGGAGAGGGAAGGGAAAATTGTCTTGAGTCTTTCCAAATCTTCTGACACGCCGCAGACGATGCTCTTCTGAAGAAAGTTAGAAAGATGTCCCTCAGCTCTCTCTCAATGCTGAGTGATGGGGAAAGAGCTCAGCCTTTTTTTTTAGAACTTGGTAACTGTTTGGAAATGGAGAAGAAGGCTGACAGGAAGGGCCGGCTCCCCCATGTGTTGGCTGGAAGTGGGCTTTCTGTTGGTGTCTGGGAGCCTCTGGAGCAATGTCGCTCGCTCCTTGCGACATCCAGTATCCTGGATGCTCAGCTCCAGCGGCTCACTGCACTTGGGCTGCAGAAGGCTGACTGTGCAGTGGAGAGTTGGTGAAGTGGTACTCGGGTCCCCTTTCCCTTCCCTTCCCTTCTTGCCTGGCAGCATGTGGGCTGGACGAGGGGGCGTCACCAGATCATTTTCATAGTGTGGGGAACTCGATGCTTGAGTCAGATGTGGATGGGAGTCCTGATGGGTCTGTCCGAAGCACCCGGACCAGACCCAAGTTCTGGGGATCTGAGCACCATTGATTTTTTTTCTCCCAGGGAGGGCTTTGTGACTTGCTTCTGTAGCGGGCCAACCAGCCCAAGTTGGAGTCTGCCGTGCCATCTGCTTGTCCTCGCTTTCTCTGGGTTCTGCTCTGTTCTCTGCCGCCACACTGTCTGTTCCCTGGACCCTTCGTAAGGGTGCATCCTCCCCCCAGGGCCGGTGGCAAGAGTCCGCCAAGTCCTCTTCAGATGTGGACCAGATGCACGCAAGCATGGTGGGGGCACCTCCTGTGTAGGTTCTCATTGCCACTGCATACTGTTACTGGAGTTTGTGTATTTCTTTCCTGTGTGTGGGAGAGATAAACTGTACAAATTGCTCATTGAAGAAACCTGCAAAGTACAGAAAATTACAAAGACGATCCACCCTATAATGGATAATCTTTGTTAAAACACTGGTGTATTTCCTTCAAGCAATTTACCGAGGCTCATTTCTTTAAGCATTACTGGAACTGGGATGCTAAAAACCTTTCGCTCCTATTATCTTCCCTCTACATGATTACCGGCACTGGTTTTGCTATGTCATGAAAGATTCTTTGAAAATAATTTTCCTATAGATGTTCCATCAGGCGAATGTACCCTCGTTTACTAAACCAGACATTCAGATATTTTGGCTTTTGCACATTATAAATAGCAAAGCTGCCAGCGTGCTGGTGTGCAGGGCTTGCGTACTTGTTCTGTATCTCTTTGTTCTGAGTCCACGCTGCCAATTTATTTCCCAAAGGGCCGTGGCAGGTTATTCTGCAGCATGGCTGTGGGCAGTGCCTTTCGTGGCACCCACCTTTATCCTCATTCACATTAAAAATTCTCTGCTGTTGAGACAGTGTGCTGCTTTACGTTTCTTTTCCTATTGGTGATGCTTAATACTTCCCATTGATTCAATATGCATATGAATTCTCTATGAATTCTTATTTCTCCTGGACTATTTCAAATATAATTCTTTGGGCTAAGCCAAACAGATGTGGGTTTCTTTTCAGGCTTTTGAATAAAAACATAGCGCTAGGAAAAGGTTACTTTTGGCTACCCGTCTCCTCCATACTTACATAGCACAGACCTTAAAGAAGGCGCATGCCTATAATCCCAGCACTCGGGAGGCTGAGACGGGAGGATTGTTGTGAGTTCGAGACCAGCCTGAGCTACAAAGTGAGCTCGAGGCCAGCCTGAACAGCATAGTGAGACCCTGTCTCAAAAAGACAAAAAAAAAAAAAAAAAAAAAAAA